>CAKNYM010048645.1:18301-61276 GCA_932195095.1 Andricus curvator
TTAATATTTTTAAATGACAATCAGACTATTCCAGTAGAAAATTCAACAATTTCTTTGAAAATTCATGTACTTTGTTGAAAATTTGTCTTTTTTGGGAAAAAATTAATCTTTTTGGTTGAAAATTCAACTATTTGTTTGATAATTACTTTACTTTGTTAAAAATTTGTCTTTTTTGGTAGAAAATTAATCATTTTGGTTAAAAAATTAACTACTGCAGTTAAAGATTCACCATTTTAGTTGCAAATTAATCAATTCAGTTGAAAATTTAACTATTTCGTTGAAAATTAGTTTTTTTATTAGTTGAAAATTAATTTTTTTAATTGAAAATTTAACTATTCCACTTTTGTTTAAAAAAATCTTTTTTAGTTGAAAATTTATCTATTTGGAGAAAAATAAATGTATTTTGTTAAAAATTCATCTTTGTTGGTAGAAGATTAATCTTCTTGGTTGAAAATTCATTTTTCTGTTTGTTGAAAATTCAACTGTTCCAGTCAAACAGTTTATTAAAATACAACTGTTTGGTTGAATTTTTTTTTTTTAATTTCGTATTTTAAGGTTGAGAAATTAATATTTTTAAATGACAATCAGACTATTCCAGTAGAAAATTCAACAATTTCTTTGAAAATTCATGTACCTTGTTGAAAATTTGTCTTTTTTGGGAAAAATTAATCTTTTTGGTTGAAAATTCAAGTATTCTAGTTAGTTAAAAAAAATCTTTTTTAGTTGAAAATTCATCTATTTGGAGAAAAATAAATGTATTTTCTTGAAAATTCATATTTTTGGTAGAAGATTAATCTTCTTGGTTGAAAATTCATTTTTTTGTTTGATGAAAATTCAACCGTTCCAGTCAGTTTTTTTTAATTTCGTATTTTACGGTTGAGAAATTAATATTTTTAAATGACAATCAGAATATTCCAGTTGAAAATTCAACAATTTCTTTGAAAATTCATGTAGTTGGTTGAAAATTCGTTTCTTTTTTTGGTAAAAAATTAATCTTTTTGGTTGAAAATTCAGTTATTTCAGAGTTAAAGGTTCACCATTTCAGTAGAAAATTCATCTTTTTGGTTTGAAATTCAACTATGCTAGTCGACAGTTCATTATTTTAGTTGCAAATTCATCACTTTAGTTGAAAATTCAACTATTGAACTGAAAATTTAACTATTCCATTTTTGTTTGAAAACAGATCTTTTCCAGTTGAAAATTCAACAATTTGGAGAAAAATAAATGTATTTTGTTGAAAATTCATATTTTATGGTAGAAGATTAATCTTCATTGTTGAAAATTCATCTATTTCGTCGAAAATTGAACTATTTTGTTGAAAATTAATTTTTTTGATTAGCTGAAAAATGATTTTTTTTTTAATTTCGTATTTTACGGTTGAGAAATTAATATTTTTAAATGACAATCAGACTATTCCAGTTAAAGATTCACCATTTATGTAAAAAATTATTCTTTTTGGTTTAAAATTCAACTATTCTAGTAGACGGTTCATTATTTCAGTTGCATATTCATCACTTTAGTTGAAAATTCGACTATTTCGTTGAAAATTCGTTTTTTTTATTAGTTGAAAATTAATCTTTTAAATTGAAAATTTAACTATTCCACTTTGTTAAAAAAAATCTTTTTAAATTAAAAATTCATCTATTTGGAGAAAAATAAACATATTTTGTTGAAAATTCATATTTTTTGGTAAAAGATTAATCTTCTTGGTTGAAAATTCATTTTTTTGTTTGATGAAAATTCAACCGTTCCAGTCGAACATTCACCATTTTAGTTGAAAATTCACCTTTTTGGTTTAAAATACAACTGTTTGGTTGAAATTTTTTTTTAATTTCGTATTTTACGGTTGAGAAATTAATATTTTAAAATGACAATCAGACTATTCCAGTAGAAAATTCAACAATTTCTTTGAAAATTCATGGACTTTCTTGAAAATTGGTCTTTTATGGTAAAAAATTAATCTTTTTGTTTGAAAATTCAACTATTTCAGAGTTACAGGTTCACCATTTCAGTAGAAAATTCATCTTTTTGGTTTGAAATTCAACTATGCTAGTCGACAGTTCATTATTTTAGTTGCAAATCCATCACTTTAGTTGAAAATTCAACTATTTTGTTGAAAATTCGTTTTTTCATTAGTTGAAAAGTAATGTTTTTAACCGAAAATTCAACTATTCCATTTTTGTTTAAAAACTAATCTTTTTAGTTTAAAATTAAACTATTTGGTAAAAAATAAATGTATTTTATTGAGAATTCTCTTCTTTGGTAGAAGATTAATCTTCCTGGTTCAAAATTCATTTTTCGGGTGGGGAATTCAACTATTACAGTTAAATATTCATTATTTTAGTTGAAAATTTATTGCTTTGGTTGAAAATTTAACTATTTTATTGAAAATTCGTATTTTACGGTTGAGAAATTAATGTTTCAACTGAAAACTAAACTATTCCAGTTTATGATTCACTATTTTAGTTAAAAATTAACCTTTTTTTTAGAAAATGTAACTATTACAGTTAAAGATTCATCATTTTAGTTGAAAACTCATGGCTTCGGTTGAAAATTTTACTATTTTGTTGTAAATCTCTCTTTTTTGTTAGGAAATTAATTGAATTAACTTATAATATAACTATATCAATTTTGGTTGAAAATTTCTAATTTTTATTTGAAAATTCATCTATCTTGTTAAAAATGCAATATTTTCAATTTAATTATTAGAAATTTGAAGCGTTTTTGATTGAATTTAATACAGTATTCACATTAATTTGACTGAAAAAAATTTATATTTCCGTATTTTTAAGAAAAGTTTCCATATTTTTCCTATTATTACCAGGTGTATAGTCATGTGGAAAATATCTTTCATTCAAAATATTAATATGTTGAATATGGACTGAATTTTGATTACATGAAGATGAAATATAATTTTTTTTAAATTATTATTGAAATTCATGGATTTTATAAACAAATCCTATAAATTAATAATTATGTTTTTAGAATTATGTATTAATCTAATTATTCAATGATGATTATATATCTAAGAATAATTTTTCATATAATTTGTCAAAGAATTTTTCATTGAAACATATTGATTAAATCTCGAGAAACTTCCATCATTAAGAAATTACTTATACTTTAATAAAGTAACTTTCTTTTTTAAACATTAGAGATATTTAAAAGGATTGAAAAAAACATTATTTATGATAAATTCGCAAAATTGTATGCATATTTTGAGTCGATTGTTTAAAAAAAATCGAAATTCTTGAATTGCTTCACACTATAAAAATTTATACCTTGAAAAATCTTGAGACACCTGCAAGAACCTGCAATTATCAGTGAATTTTTTCCAGGATTTTAATAGCCTGGTGATCGATTTAATTTTTTCATATAAATGACAAAATTATTCTATCACAAATTTCGTCAATCAATTTTGCTAAACTCTTTTGAGAGGCCTTATCTCCCTCCGCAGAACCCTATTCACATGTCAACATCAGATGATTGATGGAAAAAGTTTATAAGACCTAATATAACAAAGTTATATAAAATTATATTATACACTGCGTTTTGGAATTTCAGCCCCCTTTAGGATGTAATTATTCCAAGATTGATTACAGATTGAATTCCAACTGTATCCATTTAATTATTATCACACAATATATCTCATAATAATTTTTTTTTATTATGAAAAATGAATAATTTCATTAATTTAAATAAACTTGCATTATAAAATGAATATTTATGCAAATTTTAAATACTTTTGTTTTCAATACAATTAAGGAGGTTAGTTTATATTGACTTTAAATATTACTAAAAAAACAGAAAATTACTAATAATTACTAATTAATAAAATTATTAATTCAAGCAAATTTTGGAATTTTAAAGCCAAAAAGACGAGTGTTTTACAAGAATTGAATTTCTGACAAAAAAGTTAATTTCGAGTCAAGAGAGAATTTTTAATCCAAAAGGACGAATTTTCAACAAAAAAAAGTTGAATTTTCGAATAAAAAAAATGACATCAACAAACTTGTTGAATTTTCAACAAAATAATTAAACTTTACATGAAACGGTTAAATTTTTCACCAAATAACTAAATTTTTCATCTACAAAGATGACTTTTCAATAAAAAAGATTACAGATGACTTATAAACTGGAAAAGAAGAATTTTCAACAAAAAAGTTAATTTTCAATTAGGGAAGATGAATTTTCAAAAAAAGAGTCGATTTTCCAACTAAAAAAGACACCTTTTTAACAACAATTGGAATCGTTGAATTTTCAGTTAAAAAATAATTTTCAACCAAAAAGAAAATAATTTTTAACCAGTAGAATTCAAGCAAAAGAGGCGAATTTTCAACTAAATAGTTGAATTTTCTACCAAATAATAGTAGTATAGTATAGTAATAATAGTAGTAGTAATACCAAAATAGTTAAATTTTCAAATAAATAGTTTAATTTTCGACCAAATTCTTTATTTTCTACTAAAGTAATTGAATTTATAACCAAAAATATAAATACTCAATAAATTTGTAGCAAAATAGATTTTCAACAAAAAGATATGAAGTTTCAACTAAAATGATAAATCTTAAAAAAAGTATTTTCAAGAAACACTCAGAAAAAAACTATTTTTGAACCAAACAAACTAAACAAATTAAACAAATTTTTGTTGATTAAACAAAATATTTGATGGACCTAACCAATTTTTTTGGTTGAATCAGCCAAATACTCTATCTACCAAAAGATTTTGTTAAAACCACCAAAAAATTGAGTTGGGTCAACCAAATATTTTGTTGTCGATATAATAACCAAATTTATACAGAAAACATTAATTATCAACAAAACACATGAATTGTCAACCAAGTACTTGAATTTTCAATAAAAAAATGCATTTTTAACCAACAAGTTGCAATTCAAACTCAAAAAGATAAATTTTCAACAAAAAATTTAATATTTATATTTTCAGTTAAAAGAATTAATTTTCTACCTAAAAGAAAAAGATTTTTTAAAAAAGTTAAATTTTCAACCAAAGGAATGAATATGCAACGAAAAAAAATTAATTTTGATCAAAGTAGTTGAACTTTAAACCAAGTAGTTGAATTTTTGACTGAAAAAGATGACGTTTCAACAAAATAGTTGCTTTTTCAACATAATAATGAAATTTTTAACCTATTCTATGAATTCAGTTCAAATTTAAACGAAAAAACAAGAAAAAGGTGAAGTTTCTTGAAAACAGAAAAAATATGAATTATTTAAAAAGGGAAAAAGAGTTTATGGAAGGCCCCTAATCTGTTAAGTTAATCTGCCGTCCAAGTTAATCTTTAAATTATATCAATTTTCTAAAATAAATTTTTTTTTTTTGAAGAATTTTATTCAAAGTATTCTCATACTAATATCAAATAGATTAAACTCATTATTCATTGTTTGATTGACGCTTATATCAAATAACAATTATATTTCGTATTTAAAAAAATAAGGGGGCGGGTCAGTTTCAGCGTCACATGATATTTTGACATCTTTGAGATTTTCAATTAATTTCCAATTTTTTGTTGAAAAATCAACTTTTCTGATTGAAAATTCAACTATCTACTGAAAAAATCTTCATTAGCACAAATTGTCACAAGAGGGAGAACTGGGTAAAAAATCATTGAAAATAGTAGCAAATATTTATTTAATATTTAATATTTTTTGAATTATGAAGAATATTTTTAAAGAAGGGTTTATGAATACAAATTTTCAAATTAAGAGTTTCACTTTACATTCGTTAATTATGCCCTGAATCAATCGATTAAAAAGTCCGAGTCCGGTCACTCAACGACCTTTAACGAGAAAATTACTCTGCCTTTTCCGTCCCGCCTTTTACTACTTACGACTCAGTGGATTTCATTCACGTGAGCCTACACGTGCATTCAAAAATTACTTTCGTAAAAGTTAAAAATATGTTTTATTGCTTGTAATCGGAAAAATTAGTTTATTAAAAATTAAATTTATTATTAACTTATAAAATTTTTGTTTATACGATAATTAATTATCAGAAATTTTGAGATGAGTTTTAGTTTTGCTTTGTAAAAAAAGATCCTATCCAAATAAGTGGTGTAACGATATCTCTAAAAAATGTCATCATTGTTATTAAAAACCTGATTGGCTTTTCATTATTTCAATTTGTTTTTTATCTTAAATTTGAAAAATCTTTAAATAATCCTTTTTAATAATAAAAATCATAGAGAAACTTATGCGAATTGATAAAAACATTTGTGCTTTTTAAACAATCTTGGACGGATAAATTAAAACTTTCATATTATCTAATAAATTATTGTAAATATTATACATGTTTTATTTTAGTGCTTTTTACTGGAATTGAGTATTTTTTTAAAAGAATTTTTATATAAAACAAAAAGTTTTCAACTGTTTTAGGTTATGTTAGCGTTTTACAATAAGAAATTATTAGATTACACTGATTCAAAACTTTTCATCAATGTACTTTTTTCAGTTTAGTAACAATTTTTTACCGCTTTTAAAAAAAAAATCATTAGATTTTAAAGGTTGATAATTTTTTAACAATTTTAAGTTACGTTAGCGTTTTACACTTGAAATTTGCATTTTAAAACAAAAATGATTATAATTTTAACAGGAGTTGGAATTTTTTCACAATTTTGTATTAAGTTATTATTCACACATTTGAACAATTTTAAGTTATGTTAGCGTTTTACACCAGGCATTTTAAAACAAAAATCATTATAATTTGAACAAAATTTAAAATATTTGATCAATTTTGAATTATGTAAGTGTTTTTTGTCGGAGATTGGTATTTTTGATTTTTTCAAAATATTTCAAAAAAGATACGCAAATTTTAACAATTTTTGGTGTAGGATAGAGTTTTACACCAAAAATTGGTATTTTAAAATAAAAATCATTATAGTTCGAACAATATTTGCAATTTTTGAACAGTTTCATGTTATATTACCTTTTTTCACGGAAAATCGGTTAGTTCAAACAAAAATCAGTAGATTTAAATCCAAATTACTTATTTTGTTAAAAATTAGAATTTACAATAAAAAATTTTCAATTGTGTTAGCGTTTTTTGTCGGAAATTTAAATTTTTATAAAAAAATCATTAGATTTCAAAGAAGGTAACAATTTTAGGTTACGTTGGAATTTAACATCGGAAATTGGCATTTTCAAACAAAAATCATTATAATTTGAACAAGACTTAGAATCATTTAACAATTCTGTGGATTATTTTAGTGTTTTTCGTCGGAAATTGGCATTTTAGGTTTAAACAAAATTATATTTCAAACATGTCAAAAATCACAACTTTTTAACAATTTTAGGTTATTTTGGCGTTTTACATCGGAAAGCTGTATTTTTATTTAAAAATAATGAAATTTAACAGATTAAATTTTTGTTTGTATATTTTTAGGTTAAGCTAGCGGTTTTCACCGCAAATATAGACATAGATTTCAAAGAAGATTGCCAATTTTTAAACAATTTAAGGTTATGTTAACATTGTTCATCAAGAATCCGTTATTTTTAACAAAAATAATTATAATGTGAACAAAATCTAGAATCTTTTAACAATTTTGGATTATGTTAGTACTTTCTGTCGAAAATTGATATTTTTTATCAAACAAAATTAGGATTCACAACGTTTTCATAATTTTAGGTTATGTGGAATTTTACGCGAGAAATCGTTATTTTAAGTAAAAGTAATTATAATATAATCTATAAATTTAAAAAAGATTAAATTTTTTGTTCAATTGTAGGTTAAGCCAAATGATTTTCATCGGAAATATCGATATAGATTTCAAACAAGATTGGCAACCTTGGATCAATTTAAGGTTATGTTAACTTTTTTCACCGGAAATCGGTTATTTTAAACAAAAATCATTCAATTAAAAAAAAATGTACAATTTCCAACAATTTTTAGTTATGTTGCGTTAGCGTTTTTCGTCGAAAATTGGTATTTTGAATTTAAAAAATTATAAGATTTTTCAAATTATCAGTATTCTTTAGATTATCATGCAGAGTCATGAATTCACAATTTTTGTTCAATTTATGGTTTTGTTGGCGTTTTATATATTGTAACTCGCTACATATTTGAGAGAAGATTTACAATTTCGCAACAATTTTAGGTTATGTTAACATTTCGCTGGAAAAACGTGATTGTAAACGAAAAAAATGAGGTTTAAATGAAGATTGACGATGTTAAAACATTTTTTCGTCATGTTATGTTAGTGCTTTTCGTCTAATATTGCCATTGTTAATATAAAATTAATATTATCAGTGTAAATAAAAAATTAGGTTAAACAATCACCGCAGGGCCCCGCTGGGAGACAACTGCCATCCATGAAAATGAAACTTGCTCCCAGTAGAACCGCGGTAAATCACGCCTATGGTCACGTGAGATGAGTGGCCGCAGGAAGGACACGGAGCGACCCAAGGATGACAACTCTCTGCATATATATAGACCATATATCTCAGGGTCGTGCGACGTGGCCATAGGTGTGATTTAATGCGGTTCTACTGGGAGCCGGTGTTATTTTCAAATAACAGTTGCTCCCAGTGAGACCCCGCGGTGGTTTCTTAACCTTTTTTTTTAAATGATATATGTAAATTCTGAAGTTAAGATATCAATTTTTAATTTCATATTTTAATTTAATATCGTTTCTGAAGTATTAAAATAGGTGGAAAATCGATTTTTGTTTTTCAATTTAAAAGATATCTTTTTGTGAATTAACCCCGTGTGAAAGGGAAGTAATCATACTCTTGTCAGCCTCTTTTCGCACTGTTGATTCTTCAGCGAACATACGTGCTCCTGCTTTTGGATCGTAGCCAACTCGATGTCAACGAAGACATTTCGTTCATTGCTTTCTCACTTTTTACGTTATATCTCTATATATATGAGCACGTGACATTGTCCGATATTTTCCAGTAGAGAAGATTCGTAAAATTAAAATATTCATTTCGTTCATTATTAAAAAAAAAATTAGGTTCCTATCCTTTCTAATAAAATTGGTGGGACGAAATTATCGGTAATCTCGGACATATTGTGGTTGACTTATACCTGATTGGTTGCAAACCCCGTGTGGAAAAGTCGATTTTGGCCAAACTGGGTCCCAGCCAGGTTTTCATAATTAAAAATTGATCAAATATTTTAAATCTTGTTCAAATTATAATGATTTTTATTTTATAATGCCTGGTGTAAAACGCTAACATAACTTAAAATTGTTAAAATATGTGCATAATAACTTAAAATCCAAAATTGTGAAAAGATTCAAAGTCCTGTTAAAATTATTTAATTTTATAATTAGGCACCAATTTGGTGCCCCAATTACTTCCAGATTGGGCTCCGGTCTGGCTTTTAACGGTGAGATGTATCTATGCCCAATTAGGCGACCCAGTTGGGCAATATTAATTATGCCTAATCAACTTCAAAAGAGAATTTTTCATCAATATTATATCAATAAGGAATTTTGTTTATGTGCTGAACTTATAAATTTTATTTTAATGAAGAATACACACTTAGTTTTGTTTCTAAAGGCGGAAATTAGTATTTTTAGATCGGATGGTGCCATATTGATATTATATTAATAAGGCATTTTGTTTATGTGCTGAACTTATAAATTTTATTTTAATGAAGAATAAACAGTTTATTTTGTTTCTAAAGGCAGTAGTTAGTATTTTTTGGTCAGATGGTGTGATATGCTATTGAAAAAGCCTAAATAGTAAACTACATCGGAACCTATGTGGGAACCCATATGGGATCCTTTTTTGAATTCCTGTCTCAAATTACGATGTGAGATAGGATGGGAAATATTTTGTGGGTTTCTACATGGGTTCTTATATGAAGACCGCGATGAAAACCTATGAATTGTTCCTACATGAAATCCCACATGGGATTAGAACTTTTTTTCAATGAAATATGTTTTGGAAGTTTTTGGTGCATAGTCGGCAATCTTAGAAACCCCCCAAAAATACTGCGCAGCCGTAGCTTTCATAGAAAACTACTGCGCACTCCTTAAATAATAATTGCAAACCCATCTATGTAGCAACCTTCATAAAAACCCATTATAAAAACCGATATAGATTCCCATCCTATATTCCTATCTCAGATCGTAATTTGAGACAGGAATTCAAAAAAGGATCCCATATGGGTTCCCACAAAGGTTCCTATGTAGTTTACTATGTAGGCTTTTTCAATAGGGGAATGAAATTGTCGACATATTCTTCTTCTGCCATCCTTATGTTAAACTGCTTTTCCGACAAAAATGTCTTGAAAGTATTATAAAAGGACGAGTTTGGCTGTCTCTATAAAAAAGCACTATTATTCACTTGCATCTTTACTTTGCATTTGTACGATTGTCGCCGTTACTCCATTACGCGTCCTCCAAAAGAACGAGAGCAACACTGAGCAACACGAACGAATGAGGGCGCTGGCTTTGTTCCATGCAACGTTCTGATTGGTCAACATCAGACCATGAAAAAGCGCGGGTAATTTTAAAATGAATAAAAACCTAAACAGAGCAAATAGGTATAATACACTGAGCAAAATGTTTTATTCCTACAACAAAATAATTTCATTGGCATTTGTGCAATCAATTTTTCTCATGGTTCCACTAAATCTTGGTTTCCATAGTAAAACGTTTTTTGAAACCAACGTAATATTTTGTCGAACCAAAGAATATTTTTTTTTGCTTCGGAGACTTAAAAATTGTTGCAAAGTTTATACTCGAATGAAAAAAACTATCAACTTTTTTTTAAATCGGCTATCACAGGTTCCTTAAGAATTCATTTGCTTCCGGTAAAAAATGTGCTTTTATTACGTAAGTTTTAATAATTTATATTTCATAGCAGCAACTCAAATTTCATGTTTATGGTCGGAGTGCTTCTAGCCTAATATAGAAGCAAAATATTTTACTATTTAAATACATTTTTCTAAAGTAGGACGCCCAATTGGATCCAAATTGGCGCCCAATAACTTTTTGGGCAAAATCTGGCACATTTTTACGCGGGACAGCGTTAATATGACCTTAAGTGGCTGTTTTCAGTTTGTTCTTAAGAATTTTTGAAAATTTTGTAAATCGCAATTACCAAATGAGAATTTGATTTCTAAAAATTCATTTCTCAACGAGAACATTTGAATTGTAAATGACTCTTTAATAATAACGGCAACAATTCTGTTATTGATATTTGACCAAATGTTTTAAAGATGACAAATCGGCTCTATTCACAATCCCTCGATCATATTAAATTTATGTTATATTTATTTATCTATCGATTAAGATTTTTCTGCAAGATCAATTTAGTAAATCAATATTTCCAAATAAGTACTATTATTTGATGACCGAATTTATTTTTGAATTTTTCTAAACATCATTAATAAAAGACAAATTTTCAATTGTAAATGTTTTTTGATATTAGAAAATAATTCTGTTCTTAACATTTTGCTACTATATTATAATTTTTAAACTTTTTCCGACAATAAGATTTTTGTGAAAATTTGGAATGATTTGAGTTTTATTTTAAAAGATTAATTTTGAGCTTCGAAAATTACAAAACATCTAATTTTTTTATTTCTGCAGGCTTTTAAGCAATTTTTAGGAAAACTTTGAATTATTTCTAAAGATATTTCTAAGTTTTTGAAAAAAATCATAAGATTTTTCAAATTATCATTATTCTTCAGATTATCATTCGAAGTTAATAAATTCACAATTTTTTGCTTTTGTTGGCGTTTTATGCTGGAAATCGGCACTTTAAATAAAAAACATTGGATTTCAAAGATTAAAAAATTCGAAACAATTTTAGTTTATACTCGCATTTTTAAACGAGGATTTACAATCTTAAACAATTTTTCATTATGTCACTAGATTTCAAATAATATTTAAAACATTTGAACAATAATCGGGTATATTAGCGTTTTTTTACCAGAAATCGGTTATTTTAAACAAAAATAATTTTACTTGAAAAATTAAACTGAAAACTTTATACAACTTGTGTTAGTGTCTTTCACCGGAAATTATTTCTTTTCAATCAAAAATGCAACGGTCTGATTGATACAAAAATATTATATAATAACTATGAAGTTGAGAAATCAATTTTTCTCAGTTTTCAAAAATATTGACCTTGTTTTTTTTTTAATTATTTTAAATTATAGACACTATATAATACAATAAATTTGCATTAATATTAATTTTATATTCCAATTTAAAAATGGCATGAGACCAAAAAAAAATTTCTAGTGATTGATAAATAATAATTATTTTGCTTATCAAATTTCTTTTTTTTTTAGAGTAAAGTTCCATCAATTTCATATATTATTTTTTAGAGCAATGAATACCATACCGAAAATAAAACATTTTATTAAAAAGTTTTGTTATTGTTTAAATGCTTAATAGTTTCACTTACATGAGTGGGTCACTAAAGGTCATGAAATTAATTAAGAGTGACTTGTTGGATTGTTTTTAATTCGCGATCTCGTTATGCAGAGTTTAAAGAAAGAGTGAAGATTACTCTTCTTAACTGATAAATTGGCCAGGATGTTAGTGATCAAAAATTGAGATTAAATAAAAAAGAAACCAAGTTCTTTCATTGAATAGCAGGTCAGGGAAAAGCCCGAGAATTTCAATTGTCAGTGAAACCCAGGAAAAAGTCAGTGATTTTGAAGAAAAAAAACCTGCAAAAGTCAGGTAATTTATATAAGGTGCACTTTAAATAGCTGTCAAAGATAATAAATTTTAAATCCTAAAATTTGTATTTTAAGTTGTTTTTTGCAGTTGCTTGCTTCTGAAAATTATATTTTTAGTTGCAAATTATGTTATTTGGTTGAAAATTCAACAATTTTGTTAAAAACTTATCCTCTTTGTTTGAAAATTCGTCTTTTCCGGTTGAAAATTTAATTTTGTTTAAATTCGTCCTTTTGGTTTAAAAATGCATCTATTTTAGCAGAAATTTTTTTTTTTTTTTAAATAAAAATGCAAATGTTTGGTTAAAAATTAATCTTCTTTGATTGAGGAGTCAACTATTTTCTTGAAAATTCGTCTTTTCCGTTTGAATTAAAATGTTTTTTACTAAAAATTATTATAATTAAAATTGATCTTTTTTAATTGAAAAATTCAACTACTTGGGTGAAAGTTGAACTACTTTGTTAAAAATTTTTGTATTTTTTTAGTTCGAGCTTCATCTCCGTGCTGGAATCGAAAATAAAACTATTTTGTTGAAAAGTCATATTTTTTCTTGATTTAAAATTAAATCTTTTAACGGAATATGTAACTTTTCCGGTTTTTGACTGCAAACTGATATTTTTTAGTTGAAAATACTTTTTTCTCTTACTTGAAGGAAAAATCTTTATTTGTTAAAAATTCGCCTTTTTGTTAGAAAATTTATGATTTTAGTTGAAAAATCATCTCTTTGGTTGAAATTTGAATATTTTGTTGAAAATTTAACTATGGTTTTAAAACTAACCTCCTTTGATAGCAATTTCATCTTTTTTGGTTGAGACATAAACTATTACAATTTTTTTAGAAATAATCTTTCTATGAAAACTACACTATTTAGTCACAAATTCGACTATTTTATTGAAAATTTAATTATTCAGTCGAAAATTTGTTTTTTGCTGTTAAAATATCAACTATTTTATTTTTTGTTGATAATTCATCTTTTTCTGGAAATTCAAATTTTCTGGTTGAAAATTCAACTGTGTTCTAAACAAATCGTCTTTTTGGCTTCAAAATTTAACTATTTGGTTGATCTTTGATTTTTTTAATTAAAAATTCAACCATTTGGTAGATAATTCCTATTTTTAGGTTGAAAATTTAATTGTTGGATTAAAAGTTTAACTGTTTTGTTAAAAAATCGTCTTTTGCTTTAAAGTGCAACTATTTCTTTGGAAATGGCACTGTTTGGTTAAAAATTAATTTTTTTATTGTTATAAATTCAACTATTTAGTTGAAAATTTATCTTTCTTGATTGAAAATATACTTTCATGTTAAAAATTCGTCTCTCTTGCTTTGAAGTTCAACTATTTGTTTGTCAATGGCACTGTTTGGTTGAAAAATAATTTTTTGATTGTTGCTGATTCAAGTATTTAGTTGAAATTCATATTTTTTATTGAGAATTAACTTTTTTGTTAAAAATTGGTTTCTTTTGCTTTAAAGTTCAACTATTTATTTGTAAATGGTTTGGTTAAAAATTAATTTTGTATTGTTATAAATTAAACTATTTAGTTGAAAATTTGTTTTTCTTCATTGAAAATTAACTTTTTGTTGAAAATTCATCATTTTGCGTTTAAAATTAAACTGTTTTCTAAAAAAATATCGACTTTTTAGTCTGAAAATTCGACTATTTGGTTGAAAATTCATCTTTTTATGTAAAATCAAGCATTTGGATAAAAATTCGACTAATTGAAAATTTGATTATTTTGTTGAAAATGAAAGTATTTTGTTAATAAGTCATCATAAGTTGTTTCATGAGTTGAAAATTTAAGTATTTTGTTAATAAGACATATTTTTTTTATAGAAAATTCAACTTTTTATTTGAACATTCGCCTATTTACGATTAGGAAAAATGAAAAATTGGTCAGAAAAAATCAGGGAATTTTGAAAATGAAGTTTTTCAGCCAACCTCCTTTGAATTTCGGAAAATTTTATCCTAAAATCCATTTTCTTGAGATTTAATGCTTGAGATTATGAAAACTGGAAAGCAGAGTAGAAACGCCTTATCTTAAACGGATCTGAAGTGAATTCGTTATTCCGAGCCTCTTTGCTTTTCTTATCACGAAAATCGATTTTCTTCTCTTCTTTAAAGCTTACATTTCTCTTCAATCTGTTTTACTCAATTAAATATCTATTTAAAAATTTTAATTTTCATATTTATGTATTATTAAATTAACTTTCCAATCACCAGCCATAGTCCAGAATTAGAAACGATTTTGGAAAAAAATTTCAAGATTTTTCTTATTTAATTATTTTGTAATGTTACATTTTTTTCAGTAACAGTAACTATAAAAATGATTACTTTTTTGAATGTATTTAATTCAGTTTTCTTCCTATATATTTTTGAAATAAAAAAGTAACAAAAGTAAAAATGTTATGAATCTTCCAAGTGACAGTCGGAACTATATCTAAAGAAACTATTTTGAAAAGAAAAAAAAATTTCTGCAGGCATAGAGATTTTTATTCCATTCTCGAAAAATTTGAATTTTTCTCAGCCCGGAAGTTCAAAATTTTCTGAAAGTTATAAAAACACTTTTATAAAGAAAAAAATTAGTTTTAGAGTTGGGTATTCATTTTTTTGGCTAAAAATTAATTTTTTTTTTACCGAAAATTTTTCCATTCCAGTTGAAGATTCATCATTTTAGTTAAAAATTAATCTCTTTTGGATAAAAATTGTATTATTCGGTTTTGCTGAAAAGTTTTTCTTTTTGGGTTGGAAATTTAACTGTTTTTGTAGAAAATTCAATTATTTGGTTGAAAAATAATATTTTTTTAAATTCAAATATTTGTTTCAAAATTACCTGTTTTATTTGAAAATTCGACCACTTAGTTCAAAATTCATCTTTGTTGGTTGAAAAGAAACATTTTGTTGAAAATTCAACTGTTTTCTAAAATATTCGCCTTTTTGCTTGAAAATTCAATTATTTGGTTTAAAAAAAACTGTTTTTTTTTTTAATTGAAATATTTGGTTGAAAATGATCTTTTTTGTTGAAAATTCAACGTTTAACCTTTTATGTTTAAAAAATTCGACCATTCGGTTAAAAATTCATCTTTCTTTGTTGAAAATGAACTTTTTTGTTGAAAATTCTACTGGCTTCTAAAAAAATTCGTCTTTTTGCTTGAAAATTCAATTATTTTGATAAAATGTAATGTTGTTTTTTAATTAAAATATTTCGTTGAAAATTATCTTTTTTATTGAAAATGGTTGAAATTTAATCTTTTTGGTTTGAAAATTCGATCATTTTTTTGAGAATTCATCTTTTTTGTTTGAAAATTCCTCCTTTTTATTTGAAAATTGATCTTTGTTGGTTGTCAATGAGCTTTCTTGGTTGAAAATTCAACTATCTTGTTAAAAATTCGTTTTTTGGTTGACTCCACTGTTTTTGATTTAAAATTAAAATATTTTTTGGTTATAATATCAACTATTACACTTTTCATGGAGAATTCATATTTTTTGTTAAAGTTGAACTACTTTGTCAAAAATTAATTTTTTTTTAGCTGAAGATTTATAATTTAAAATTCATCTCTTTTATTGAAAATTTGAATATTTCGTTAAAACTCTTTTTATTTGGTTAAACATTAATTTTTCCACTGAAAATTCAACTTTTCCATTTTTGGTTTTAAATTAATATTCCATAGTTGAAGATTCAACTATTTGGTTGAAAATTTATCTTTTTTACTTGAAAATTTATGTATTTTGTTGAAGATTCATCTTTTTTTGAAGAAAAGTAATTTTTTAAACTAAACATTCAATTTTTCCAGCAGAAGATTCATAATTTCAGTTGAAAATTCACCTCTTTGGTTGAAAATCCAACTGTTATTGGTTGGGAATCCATCTTTTTGGGTGGAAAATTAACTTTTTTGTTGAAAATTCATATTTTCTGGTTGAAAATTCAACTATTTTATAGAAAATTCTAATTTTGTTGATTTTTTTCTCTTTTGACTAAAGATTCTTTCTTGGTTGAAAATTCACCTCTTTGGTTGAAAATCCAACTATTATTGGTTGAGAATCAATATTTTTGGGTGGAAAATTAACTTTTTTGTTGAAAATTCAACTATTTTATAGAAAATTCTAATTTTGTTAATTTTTTTTTCTCTTGACTAAAGATTCTTTCTTGGTTGAAAATTCATCTCTTTTGTTCAAAATTAAGTTTTTTGGTTGACTTCAACTGTTGTTTATTCAAAATTAAAATATTTTTTTTTGGAAGTATCAACTATTATATTTTTAATTGAGAAATCACATTTTTTTGTTAACCCTTTGCCGCATGGTGCCGTACATGTATGGCACCTTTCTGACCTTTCTTAAAAAACATTTATCACATAGTTTTTTAACAATTCACAAGAAAAAACAGAAAGTTAAAATTATTATGTTAAGATAGTCTAAGGGGTTTCTTGGGTCGCTGATTACGAATCAGAAGAAAAAATTCCAAAATTAAAAATGAGGAATCCAATATGGCAGACAAAAAATTTAAAAATCTGCCCCGTGCCTTCAAAATAGGTTTCCGGGAGTTTTTTTGGGTCTCTGATTACGAATCTGAAGTTAAAATTCCAAAATTCGAAATGAAGGATCTAATATGGTGCACAAAAAATTTAAAAATTATACCCGTGGCTGCAAAATGGGTTTCCGGGAGATTTTTGGGTCGCTGATTACGTATCTGGAATCAAAATTTAAAATTAAGGATCCAATATGGCGGAAAAAATGTTAAACAAATTGTCTCGTGGCTCAAAAATGGATCCTCAGGAATTTTTTGGGCCAGTCATTACGAATTCAGAAGCAAATTTAAAAAATTTTAAAATTTCAAAAGGCGGATCCAATATGGCGGGCAAAGAATTAAAAAATCAACTAAAAAGATCAATCTTAAAAAAATTGAAAAGTGACATTTTCAGTTAGAAAAATAATTTTAAACCAAAAGAAAAAGACTTTTCCACTAAACAGTTAAATTTTTAACCGAAGACATTTTTTCAATGAAAAAAATTAATTTTTAACAATGTAGTTTAACTTTTACCCTAGAAGTTGAATTTTCAACTAAAAATATAACTCTTAAAAAAAAGATTTCTTAACAAAGCGGATGAATTTATAAATCAAAAAAATAAATTAAAAAAAAAATAGTTGAATTTTCTGTTAAAAAAGATTTGAGTTGACTTTCTACGGTCAAAATATGAATTTTTAACCAATAAATAAGTTTTTACAAAAAATTTAATTTTAAATCCAAAAAGACGAATTTTACCCAAAAAGGATGACTTTTTAACAAAATTTTTTAATTCTCTACACAATAGTTGCATTTTTACCCAAAAAAATATGAAATTTCTCTTAAAAAAGATGAATTTTTATTTAAAAAGAAAACAAATTTTAAAAAAATAGTTGAATTTTCATCCAGAAAAGATTCCAGTTGACTTTTTAAGATCAAAATATGAATTGTTTAACAAAAAATAAGTTTCTATGAACAAAATTGAATTTTTCATCCAAAAAGACAAATTTTGCCAATCAAAAGGGATGAATTTTTAAAGTAATAGTTGAATTCTCTAACAAATAGTTTAATTTTTATCCAAGAAAGATGAAATTTCTACTAAAACAGGTGAATTTTTAATAAAAAAAGGACAATTTTTTTTAAGTTGAACTTTCATCCAGAAAAGCTTTCAGTTCATTTTTTAACACGAAAATATAAATTTTAAACAAAAAGTGAATTTTCTACGAAATAATTATATTTTCAACAAAACAGTAGAATTTTCAACCAAAAGTATGATTTTTTAACAAAATAGTTTTATTTTCAACAAAGCAGTTGCATTTTCATCCAAGAATAATGAAATTTCTCTAAAAACAAATTAATTTTTAATTGAAAAAAAAATTAAAAGAAATAGTTGAATTTTCATCCAGAAAAGTTTTCAGTTCTTTTTTCAACACAAAAATATTAAATTTAACCGAAAAGTGAATTTTCTACAAAATAGTTAAATTTCCAACAAAACAGCAGAATTTTCAACCAAAAAGTATGACTTTTCAACCAATTTTAAACGAAACAGTTGCATTTTTATCGAAGAAATATGTCATTTCTGCTGGAGCAGGTGAATTTTGAAATCAGAAAGGCAAATTTTCAACAACAAAAATTGAATTTTCAACCGAACAGTTGCATTTTTATTCAAGAAAGATAAAATATTTCTTCTAAAACAGATGAACTGAAAAAAACTTCAAAAAAATAGTTAAGTTTTCATCAAAGAAGATTCCAGTTCACTTTCCAACACCAAAATAAGAATTGTAAACTATAAGTTAATTTTCTGCTAAATAGTCGAATTTTTAACAAAAAAGTATGACTTTTTAACAAGATTGTTAAATTTTCAACCAAACAGTTGCATTCTTCTCCAAGAAAAATGAAAATTCTATTAAAACAGGTGAATTTTTAAATCAAAAAGACAAGTTTTCAAAAAAAGAGTTGAATTTTCATTCAAGAAGATTTCAATAGACTTTTCAACAGAAAAATACAAATTTTGAACAAAAAGTAAATTTTCTAGGAAATTGTTGGATTTTCAACAAAACAGTTGCATTTTTGTCCAAGAAAGATGCAATATTTCTACTAAAAAAAGATGAACTTTTAAATTGAATAGACAAATTTTCAGAAAAAATATTTTTCATCCAAAAAAGATTTCAGTTGACTTATCAGCAACAAAATATGAATTTTAAACAAAAGGTTAATATTATACGAAAAGAGTTGAATTTTTAATCCAAAAAGACGTCTTTTTGACAAAACAGTTGAATTTGCACACAAAAAATGATGTATTTTTAAGAAAATTTTTAAATTTTCAACTCAGAAAAAGTTACATTTTGAATCGGTAACGGTAACGGTAACGGTAACGGTAACGGTAACGGTAACGACAACTAGTTCCTTTTAAAAAGTAAATGGTTCCATAAAAAGAAAAGAAATAAGCCTTGTTCATGATGGATGCACCTTATTTTTTATATGAAAGCAGCAAGATATTAATCTTCCTAAAAAGCTTTCTAAAAATATATTAAAGTCACTAACCGTCCCTTTTATTCGAGAAAAATCTTCAATTCTTCATCTTAAATAAAAGTGACTCGAGAGACTCATACGCTTCGCCGATTTTATCGGTTATCGCAATATCCCGGGAAGTTTTAAGCCATCATCGGCAGACCTCCACCGAACAAAAGCTCATTGGCCCAAAGCTTTAAAAAAAGAAGAAAAGAAACGTAAAAAAGTAATTTATTCCTGTATTAAAAGAAATTGTAAACAAATTTTTAATCAGGGGTGTAATTTATAAATCTCAATTCAAAAAAGATTTTACTTATCTACCTTTGAAATTAAATGAATTAAATTTTTTTTCAATGGAGGCTTTCAGGTTTAAAGAAAAGCAAACTTTTCAAGCTTTCAATATTATTAAAAATTACTATGTTTCACAACGATTGCGAATAACACTGTTAAATGTTTTTGATTTTTTACAGCAAATAAGATTTTTGTCTTATAAAATGCATATTTAACCAGAAAATTTTTTAAATAAATAAAATGTATTTTTTTATTAAAAATTGATGTAGATCAAACTTTAATGCAGTGTTTTATAAGTTTACAAAAATGAACGGATTTTAATGAATAAGGGTTATTTTCTTCTTTTAAAAATTTTCTACTTCATCTTAGATTCTAAAATTAATCTCTCGTGTTTTAAGTATTACGCGGAAACTTGAAAAAAAATTCTGTCAAAAATCTTTTTCACATAAATTTTAATGAAAAAAATGACAGAGAGTAGTACCTACACCACCGCATATTTTTTCGGAAAATCCCACCCTCATAAAAATCTTAATTTATTGTCGACACCTTAGATTTTGTCCTGAACAAAATTTTGAATTACAATATGACTTGCAGAACTTTTTAAACAAAAATTTTTTTTTTTTTAATTATCGAAAATCCAAAACTGTAGGTACTTTTTTAATATGGTAGACTTTTCAATTTAAGTGAATTAACTTTCAACCAATAAAGGTAACTTTTATACCAGAAGTTTGAATTTCCTATCCAAAAAGACCAATTTAGAAAAAAGGTGTTGATTTTTCAATAAAAAAACTACGTTTTTACAAAAGAATTGAATTTTTAACAAAATAATTCAATTTTCAACAAAAATGTGGAATTTCTAACCGAAAATAGTAGATTTCAATAAAAAAATTTTCAATTAAAAAGCATTAACTTTTAACAAAAAAGATGAATTTTCAACCGTAAAAGAACACTTGTATACCAAAAGATGAATTTTTTTTATATAAAAAGGACGAATTTTCAACATAACAGTTGAACGTTCAACCAAAAAAAATATGACTTTTCAACAAAATATTTACATTTTTAACAATTTACTCGAATTCTCAATCTACAAAGATGAATTATCAAATAATTCGTCAAATGAAAAAAAAAAAAAAACTATCCTGAAACAGTTCCGTTTACAACTAAATATTTGAGATTTTATGCAAAAGGGAGGAATTTTCAACAGAATAGTTAATTTATTAACCACGTGACTGAATTTTTAATTTACATAGATAAATCGTCAATCAAGTTCTTAAATTTTCAACAACAAAAAATGTATCCTTCACCAAAAACTTTTATGCCAAACGGACGGACTAAAAAAAACAGTTTAATTTTTGAACAAAGAAGGTGACTTTAACAAAATAGTTGAATATTTAATAAAATAAATAAATTTTTAACAGAATAGTTGAATTTTTAATCAAGAAAGATAGTTCATTAATCAAATAATCAAATTTTTCACACAAAAAAAATTACTCAACAAAAATTTGCGTTTACAACCAAATAATTGAACTTTGATTCAAAAGGGACGAATTTTTAACAAAATAATTGAATTTTATACCGAATACTTGAATTTTCAATTTACAAAGATGAATTTTTAACCAAATGATCGAATTTTTAAACAAAAAAGTTTAAACGTCAACTAAAACAATTATATTTTCTACCAAATAGTTGAATTTTCATGCCATCAGACGAATTTTTCAGAAGACAGTTGAATTTTCAATCCAAAAGGATCAATTTTCTGTTTAAAAAGACGAATTTAAAAAAAAAAATTTACATTTTCAACCAAAAAAGATAGCTTCTTAGTAAAATAATTCAATCTACCAAAAGTGATAAATTTTTAACCAAGAAAGATTTTTCATTCAAGAGGGAAAAAAATGAAAAACAAATTTTGGAATTTTTACTAAATAATACAATTTTCCATCCAATCGACGAATTTTCATTAAATGAGTTAAATTTTTAAGTCGAAAAAATGTTTTTTCTACCAAATAGTTGAATTTTCAACGCAAAAATATGAATTTTCAACAAAAAAGTTAAATCTTAAACAGATGGATCCACAACTAATAAAATGATTTTTTAACCATGTAAATCAACATTCAACCGAGTAGTTTAATTTTTAATTAACAAGATTAATTTTCTACCAAAAAATACAAATTAACAGCAAAATACGTACAATTTCAACCAGATTGTTGAATGATGATGAATTTTCCACAAAGAAGATTAATTTTCTACAAAAAAAAAAAAAAAAAAAATTTTCAACAAAATGCATGACTTTTTAACAAAATAGACCAATTTTCAGCCAAAGAGATGAATTTTCAAATAAAATGATAAATTTTTCAACAAAAAATACGAATGTTTAACAAATTAAAATTTTTCAGCCAAAAAAAAAAGTTAATCTAGATTGTTAAACCTTCAAACCAAAAAACGAAATTTCTGTAAAACAGTTTAATTTTTAACTCGAAGCTATGAATTTTTAACAAGAAATTTTTTTTTTCCAAACTCTTGCGTTTTTAACGAAAAAGGAGGATACTTCAAACTAAGAAGATTAGTTCTCTACCAAAAAAAAAAGTTAAAGGAATTAATTTTAAACCAAGAAAAAATTGGATTTTCAAGAAAATAGTTACATTTTCAATTCAATCAGAGAGAAGAACCTTGAAACAAACAAATAAATAAATTTTTAAGAAACTAGTTCAACTATTACCCACGTATTCGAATTTTCAATTAAAAAAGATCAATTTTCAGCAAAATAGTTCAACTTTCTACCAAAGAGATCAATTTTCCACTATAGTGATGAATCTTCAACAAAAAAATAATTTTTGAATAAAATGGTTCAATTTTCAGCCAAGTAGTTTAATTTTTAACCAAAGAGATGAAATTTCATTTAAAAAATTGATTTTTAACCAAAAATAATTCAATTTCCTTATTTGGTTCTATTACTTCCGTTCGAATTTAAGTTTTTTTCAACAAAATAGTTGATGTTTCAACCAAAAAAGATTTTTCAGCCAAAGAGATGAATTTTCAAGACAAAAAGACAAATTAAAAGAAAAAATTTCACCAAAAAATAGTTAAAGATTTCTCCAAATAGTAAAACTTTTAAGCCAAAAACTTTTTCGAAGACAGTTGATTTTTTAACAAATAAGTTACTTTTCAACCAAGAAAGAAAATTTTTTAATAAAGAAGGATGACTTTTCTACCAGAAAAGATGAATTTTTAATCCAAAAGGATGAATTTTTAACAACATAGTTGAATTTTCGACCAAAAATGATAACTTTAACAAAATAGTTAAATTTTCCAAAAATAATTCGATTTTTTTAAAAATAGTTGAATTTATGACCAAATAGTTAGATTTTCAGTATGCAAAGATGCATTTTCAATCAAATGGTTAAACTTTCAAACAAAAAAGATTGAGATTCAATCAAATATTTTAATTTTTAAGACAAAAAGACAAATTTTTCAGAAGACCGTCTGAATTTTCATCAAAAAAGTTTATTTTCTACCAAGAAAGGTGAATTTTCAACAAAAGAGTTAAGCTTTTAAGCTGAAGAAAGAAAGAAAGAAAGCTGAAAGAAGAATTTTTTAAAAATATAGTTGAATTTTCAACCAAAAAGTTGAACTTTTAACAAACGAGAATAATTTCCTATTCAAAAAGTCGACCTTTTAACAAAATATATAAATTTTCTACCAAATAGATGAGTTTTGAACCAAAAAGTTGAATTTTCAACAAACAAGATTAATTTTCTACTCAAAAATACGAATTTTCAACAAAATTGTCAAATTTTCAACCAAAAAGATAAATTTTCGACCAAGAAGATTATTATTCTATCATAAAAGGTGAATTTCAAACTTATGCAATATACAGGATAAAAATTAACCAAACCTGGAATAGTTAAATTTTCAAATGAAAAAATATTCAAACAAAATACATGAATTTTTTACTAAATTATTTCATTTTAAAGCCAAAAAGACGAATTATCTACAAAAAAGTTGAATTTTCGACCAAATAGTTTAATTTTCTACCCAATTGTTGAATTTTCAAGCCAAAAAGATGAATTTTCTACAAAGCAGTAGAATTTTCATCATAAAAGATCATTTAAGAGCAAATGGTTGAATTTCAACAATAATTATGAATCCTTAATAAAAAAAATTAATTTTTTCATAAAGTAGTTCAACTTTAAATAAAAAAATCGACGTTTGAAACAAAAAAAAACATGAATTGTCAACGAAGCATGTAACAGTTGATATTTCAACCAAACAATTGTATTTTTAACCAAAAAGGATCAATTTTCAAGCAGAAGGATTAAATTTCTACCAAGAAAGACGAATTTTCCAAAAAATACATGAATTCATAACAAAGTTATTGAATTTTTGATTAAAAAGATGACTTTTCAACAATATATTTGCATTTTTCAACAAAATAATCATATTTTCAAGCAAATAACAGAATGTTTAATCAAGCGAGATGAAATCCGAACCAAAAATATAATATCAGACTTTTCAATAAAAAAAAAGAACTTTTACCCAAAAATATAGTTGGATTTTCTTATTGGGCTCAAGTTCTAAATGCTATCTAAGTTGGTAACGTTATTTTGACTTATACCCCCCCCCCCCTCTTAAACTGATAACGAAGTTTTTGGAAAGTACCGCCAGGCCTCTTTTTCTTTTAGGACTGCACCACTGATTACGAATCCAACGATATGAAAAAACTAATTTTTCATTTAAAAAAATGTAGATAGACCCTTTCTTTAAAAGTACGGCAGTATTGCGAAATCATCGGGCATAGAAGCGTTAAATATGCATGTCCGGCAGGGGGTCCGTGTAATAAAATATATCACCATCAAGCTCTCCTCCCCCTCCCCCACTTCTCCCCTCCTAAACCATCAGCTCCCTCTTCCTCTTCCACGCTCATAAAAAACAGCTATATTCTAATTAGTCGAGGATGTATTCGTTCCTGTGCCCACGGCCTCATATATCTCGACACCTTTATACCCTTTTTAATTCTCCATTCAATTATAATCGACTTGTAATGGACCACTTTTTGATTCCTAATTTTATTTTTGAAATTAAAAGTGCATAGACAATCGTACTTTTAATTAATTCTCATTCATGATTGTACCCTTAAAATAAAAATCTCGGTACTCTATGAAGAATGATAATTTTTTTATTTACATTCAGACTAGGAGATGAGGAATTCCCGGCTTATTTTCTCGACATAAAAAGCGCGCGAAGAGTTGGCGATACGAAATAACGAACCTCAGATGGTGTCCTCGCCGTCGTTATAGATCAAAGACAGGGGGTAGAATTTGTGGAAATCCGTGCGCACATACACACACTGGAAAATGAGACAACACAGACGCGATTTGATAAAAACGAGATTATTTTAAATATATTTTCGGCGCCAAGATTTAAAATTTATTTTGGCGGTGTTGATGGGGAAGAGTGGATGGATGGGTTCCAACGGGTTCGGCGGGTTCGACGACACAAACGCACTGAAATCACCAGGAGGGTGGTTAGAAGGATGCTGGGAAACGTGCGCGTTTCCTGAAATCGATCGTTTGGGAGAAACGCGTGTGCGAGCCGTCGTGAAGCCCGCGAAGAACTGAAATCGCCGAGCCGCCCTGGACCTGGTGCGGATCGGTCGGGAGAAGAAAAATGGGGATCTTCCCCTGCCCCCTACCCCTTGCCGCCGCCCTTTGCCCCGCTGCCCTATCACCCTCTTTTTCGATCCTCGGCCTCCATCAACCGACCCACCCCACCCCACCCACTCCAGCATAGAACATCCAGCATCCACCCTTACGCTGGATGCCTTCACCATGCCCGATATCACGCATCTGGTGCAGATCATCAACGTGCCGCGGGTAGTGGGGGGACCCCCAAGATCGCAGCAGTATATCATCATCAAGTTGACATCGCTTTGCGATACCCCAGGCCTGTAAAGCTGACTTAGATTCACTTCCCAATGAAAATTTATACTAGAGCTTCCAAGGGGGAAAGAAACCTAAAAAGAAAATTCCCACTTGAAATTAATGGGAAATATAGACAGCGATGTTCTTTTCAGAAGCGGCGGAGCCTTCTGCTTTCTCATAGAGGAAGCTTTCTAATGATAACATTTTCCAAAAATTTTTAATTCATTTAATTACACCTTCCTCAATTTAAAAATGTCTAATACAATGTTCTGAGCAATTGTCCGGATGTGTGTGTGTGTGGATGTCACACTTTTTTGTGAACACGATAACTTGAAAACGGTTGCAGATAAATTGATGAAATTTGGAGGGCTTATTTTCACCACTAATATCTTGAAACTGACCGAAGGATTTATAAAAATATTTATTACATTTCTTTAGCACTCAGAATTTTAAAAATCGGTTTTTTAAAGTATAATTTTTTCATTAGCATAATTCAAAGTGAATGCAAGAATATAAAAGATTCTGAATGTGAAATTTCATTGCGCATGTTTTTTCCTCTAGATAAGAAGTTGTAGCTTTTTTAGTTTACAGATTAAAGCCGAAAAACTGTCTTTTCAAAAAAATCAATTTTAATCCATTTTTGACTTCAACTCGCGCTCCCTTCGTCAGTTTTTGGAATTTTCAAATGAAAATTTCAGAGAATGCGCTTTGAGGTGTCTTTTGACTGATAAAGTAAGAGGAATTAAAAAAAAATTGTTAATAATTTTTTTCTGACGCTCACCCATGCAGAAATCGCCATACTGGATCCATTTTACCGATCAGGCCCTGATCGGGTTGGCCCGGTCTGTCCCGGATAGGGTATATTTCATGGTTTCAGCATCGTGTCAGACCCGGTGGCCGGGTTACCGCCTACAACGACACCTAGTATGTGTTCTGTGAAGTAGCGAATTACGTGTGTGCAGTTTTGACAGCTATTCAATTTTGAAATAAATTTCAAGTGTGATACGTGAAAAAGGATTCAATAAACAATGCCAAAGCGTAAAAGCACTCCGCGGGTTCAGAAACACCATGCGATAACCAGGATACCATATTTACGAGACGGAAATGCAAGTAAGTAAATCAGTGAAACCTAACCTCAATATTAAAAATAATATTAAATTTGTTTATCAAGATTTATATATTCACGGCTATCCTCCATTGACATTATTAGCTTTTTTAATTAATAGGAAATTAATCAGCTCATAATTTAATACCTATAAATAATTACGGTCTCAATTTGTAAATATAAGGTTATATTCTAAGAAGACTGCCAAACGTGTATTAAATTACATTTTAGGTTCTGAAGCTGATGATGAAGATGAAGAGGAAGAAAATATTAATTTCGATGAACTGGAAACTGTGGGAAATGAAAGCGATCGTCACTAACATTGTTTTTTATTAATTATTTTAGAAAAAATACCCTAATTTTATAAATATTATCAACAGGAAATTAATCGGGATCCGGTCCGGGACCGACCTGGCAGCCAGATCGGGCTGCCACGTTCGGCACCGATCGGGCCGTGTGTTTCATCACGGTTCAGGCCCAGGTCGGTTTCCGGATCCGCGCCGGATTTGGCCAGATCCGAACCCGATCGGGGCCACGGCAAAATTTCTGCATGGGTCAGCGTGAATCGGACTTTTGTAACTTCCAGCCAGTGGTGTAGTCGAGGCCCAGCGGGGCCTAGCGGCGCTATTTCAATGGTTTTTTTTATTATTATTATATGTACCATTAAACCATATCCCTTCCGGGGTAAACTCTAACTCATTCGCTTCTAGTCCTGTTATGCCACTAAGGATTGAGTAGGTATTTATAGGAAAGGGAGAAGAATGTATAGGGGAGTAGATAGAATATGAAGATTTCCATGTTTCACAATGTTGCTAATAGTTCCTGTTACTTTGATTTTTTAATTTTACAATCCCGTGCAGAAATCGCCATATATTTCCCCGATTACCGATCTGGCCCTGATCGGTTTTGTATCTTCGGCGCCAGATCGGGATAATTCCATGGCCCAGACCCGAGCCAGACCGGTTCAAGTATTGCAACGCCACCTAGTTCCAATTTAGGGAACTTGCCTTGCTGTCAAATGAAGTGTGTTATTGTTGATAAAATTCATGTTTATTATCTGAGTTTAAGTGTATAATGCAATAAACAATATGCCAAAGCCTAGTACAACACTAGTTCGAAAGCATCGCGCGTTGGCTGCTTTAGACAATTTTCATTATGTGAACGAGGATAAGTAAATCGTTAAATTGTATTGATTGAATCGAAACCTCACCTCAAAATTGAAATTTATTTGAAAACTTATTATAAATTGTATATTTTGAAGATATTTTGAGTTTGCATCAAAGTTACACAAATAAAAAAATGTATATAAATTTTAACCCAAGTTATTGATTATATATTGAAAATTATGTAGATATTGATGCAGAGAATGAAGAAGAAAGTGGAACGCAACCCGAAATGCAAGTTCCAGGAATTTTAGAAGATCAAAGTAAGATAAAAGTAAGGATTGTAAGTATCAGAAATTCAGTTTTCTTCGACATAACCTCAAAATTTTATTTAATTCTTATTTTAATTTTACCGACGATTTTAGAGCTAAATTTAGAGTCAAATTTATCATTTTTAAAGAAAAATGGTCATAGTTAAGTCATTCTTATTTTTTAGTTTCAGTTTTATAGCAATAATTCAGATTTTTTATATTAATTAAATAATTATTTCGATGATTTCGAAAATTTGAAGCTCAGTAACATTTTTTTCAATTCAAGATTCAAAATTTTAAGCTTATAGTTTTGAAGAGATTTCAATGGTTACATATTTTAAAGCGTTTTAATTGGAATTTTCCAAAAACTTGAAATTTCAATACTTTTCGAAAATACCCCGTTTCAACTCAGAATTAAATTTCTTTGGAGAAATTCCCGGCTCCAATCCAGAATTTAAATTCTTTTCGAAATTTCCCGTTCTAGGTCAGATGCTGTTATATATACCATTAAGCCATTTCCCTTTCGGCGAGCCTCAAGGGGTAAGCGTGACACTACCCGATTCGGGTAGTGTTTCTAGGTGGATAGTTTCTTGTAGTAAATAACTACAAGTGTGGGCTCACCACACCCACCACCGCCAACAGCAACACAGTAGTATCAGACGGTCACCCATCCAAGTACTAACCGCGCCCAACACTGCTTAACTTCAGTGATCTAACGGGAACTGGTGTTTCCAGCATGGTATGGCCGTTGCTGTTAATATTAAAAAATTCCCTGTTCCAATCCAGAATTTTAATTATTTTCGAAAATTACCCGTTTCAACTAAGAATTAAGTTTCTTTGAAAAGTGCCCTGTTCCAATGCAGACTTTCAAGTTTTTTCGAAAATTTCAAATTCCAGCTCAAAATTTATTGAAATTGGAATATTTCCGGTTCCAACTGAGAATTTGTTTAAATTCGAAAATTCCGTTTCAACACAGAATTAGAATTCTTTTGAAAAATTCCCTGTTACAGTTCAGAATTTTAATTCTTTTTGAAAATGTCCAATTATACCTCAAAATTGGTTGAAATTTAAATACTCCCTGTTCCAACTCAGAATTTATTCAAATTTGAAAATTCCGTTTCAACTCAGAATTAGAATTCTTTTTAAAAATTCCCCGTTCTAGTCCAGAATTTTAATTCTTTTTGCGAATTACCCGTTTCCAATCAAAATTATAATCATTTAAAAAAATTCCCTTTTCCAATTCAGAATGTTAATTCTTTTGAAAAATTCCTTGTTCTAGTCCAGAATTTTAATTCTTTTTGCGAATTACCCGTTTCGACTCAAAATTAGAATTATTTTTAAGAAATTCCCGCCAAGGACTGGGGCGGACATTGTAAATAACGAAGTCAAAAAGACTAAAAAATGTATTGAGTTTGTTTTTGCGTTAATATTTGGTACTTGAATAAAAAATATAGTTCACTTTATTAATTTTTCTTGTTATGAAATTATTATTATAAACAAAATTATAAGAAATTATAAATTTCAAAAATGGCTCTTAACGGGAAATTGGTCGGGGCCAGGTCGGGTACCGATCGGGTGGCCAGATCTGGCTCCGATCGGGCCGTGTGTTTCATCAGCGATCGGCCCAGGTCCGTTTTCCATATCTGGGCCAAATTTGGCCTGGTCTGGGCCATAGCAAAATTTCTACACATATATATTAGATGTAAATATAAAGTAAGTAAACTAACTGTAAACCTCAGTAATTGCATAAATTTGATTATTTCAAATGGATGCAATTTCAGAGTTCTTAATTTTCATCTTGAACGCTAAATTTAAAATATTTCCCTCTCAAAAGTTTTAATTTTCAATTAAAATTAAATTAGTTGAATTTTGGAAAGTATAATTAACAGTTTAAAAATTGATAATTTTTAAGTCATTTAAATTTACTTCAAATAATTAAGATTTTAAAGGGCTTAATTGTGAAGAAGTTTCAATATTACAACTTTTGGTGACTAAAATTTTTTAATTTTCAATGATTCCCATTAAAAAATTAATATTTATTTTGAACGTCTTTTTTTTAGAATAATTCATTTTTCGATTTCAGAAAAATTTGTCTAATCAGCTTTAATATTAAATTATAATTTTCTTATATAATAACAATTACAAATTTCAGAAGCTTTGATTTTGAAAGATTCAATTTAGTTTTCAATTTCAAATTGTCAAATAATTATCGCTTAGAATTTAAAATTATTGAAATTTAAAAGTTTTCAATTTTGAATTATTTACTTTTGAACGGGTTTAATTAAAAATTACACAGCTTCAATTCCTTTGAATTTTAAATGATCCAAATTCCACACTTCCAATCTTAAAATATTCAATTTTTAACTTTTTGAAATTGTCCTATTTTCGAAATTTTAGACTGAAATCATTCAATTTCGTGATTCTTCAATTAAAAATAAAATGGTTTCGTTTTTAGCGCTTCAAATCAGAAATCATACAATTCAACTCCTTTTTTCTAATTAAATTGTGCAAAATCCTTCTACATATATATTTTTTTAAATTCCAAACGGTTTCAATTCCAAATTAGAAATTATGAATCACTGTTCTAAAAATTTTAATTTTTGATGTTAAGGTTCTTGACCAGGTAATTGCGTTAATAATTGTGATGTTAATTTTTTTTTCTACTGGTCTAAAATCAATATTTTTTAATATTGATTTTTTGAATTGTGAAAAAAATGCTCTTTTGCTCCGCTGGGATTCGAACTCCAGGTCCAAACAAATAAGACTAATTTTTACCACAATAGTTAAATTTACTACAACAAATTTGAATTGTAAACAAGAATGTTCATTTTCAACAAAATAGTTGAATTTTCAACCAAATAGAGGACTTTTCTACCAAAGGGATTAATTTTTTAGCAAAAAAGACGCATTTTCAACGAAGTAGTTCTTACATTATGATCCGAAGAGATGAATTTTCAACTAAAATAATATATCTTCAACCAAAAAAATGAATTTTTAACAAAGAAGTTCAACTTTTAACCTAGTATGTAGTCGAATTTTCAAACACAGAAGATCAATTCTCAATGAAAAATGTAATAGTTGATATTTCAACTGAAAAAGATTATTATTTAAAATAAAAAGAGTTTTATTCATAAAAAAACGAATTTTCAAAAAAATAGTTGAATCCTCAACCAAAATTTGAGGGGGAAAATAATTTTTGAAATATGTGGAGTAACTATTCATTTTCAAGACTATTTGTTTTTAAGGTTATATGGAAATAATTTTTCTAGATTTATTAAGAAAATTCAATAACATTTTTAAAAATTTAGAATTTGTCGAAAAAGTATCTACACATTTTTTTTTTAAAGTTTTTTTTCAGGATTTTAAACATTTTTAGAAAAAAACTAAAGTCAATTTAAAATATTTTTAGGTCTTATAGATGTTTGGAAGAAATGTAAAAATATTCGATAAATTTTCAGAAATTTTTCAGTTTTAATATATCTGTCATCTCTTCAAAACTTTTAAAACTTTTAAATATCTTTTAAACTGACTTGAATTATTCCTGAAATTTCGAAATATTTTTAAAAATTAAAAAAAATTGCCTAGCAATCTTCCAGGTTTTTTTTTATAGATCTGGAAATCTTTTTGAATGTTTTCAAATCTTTTTCAATTTTCTATTGAAAAATTTTGTTCAACATAAAAAATCATTACCTAAAATAAAAGTTTTAGAATAGGGAACCTAATAACTTAAAAAAATTTTTTTTGGTAAAATCCGGTATTTCTACAAATAATTTGGATAATTGACTCTTTGATTTTTATCATTTTGAAGAGTCCCTAAATTTTCCAAATCCAAAAATCCTGTGTTGTCGGTACGAAGAGAAGAAAGTACAAAACTGAGACACTGACTTCTATTCCAACATTCTGACTTCCATTATCCCAATTCGTTTCAAAGGAAACAAAGCCCTTTTTCCAGCATTTCCAATTGTTATACACAAAAGTCATTGTCTCCCTTCAAAGGTAAATATATCAGAGATAAAAATTCTTCAAAGTATATAAATCCTAAGTTATTACAAATTTTAAGGTTTCTCTTGATTAAAAATGGAATTGGTAAAAAATAATTTTAATTTCCCTAATTCCATTCCAGAAGATTCTCCCCTTTCTGGTCGGATTTTATTTCATCAAAGGGACGACTAAAAATCCTGAAAAGTAAAATTCCTGACAATTTAAAATTTTCAAAAAAGAAAATATTCAAAATAGAAAATTCCCAAATTTAGAAAATTGCCGAAATATAAAAATCCTGAATTGGAAAATTCCTGAACAGTTTATAATATTACCGAATTCAAAAATGTATTTATTTATTAAAAATACAATAATCAAATATTTTGATTAAAGATTTTTTTTAATGTTAAATTTATTTTTAAAAATTATTGTTTAAATTTAAAAGAACAATAATTTTAAAAAATTTTATCAATGCAAGTTTTTTTTTAAATGTGCATGGTAGTTTTTTTTAAATTATTGCTTTTGTAATAAAAATCTCGTTCCTTTATTGTTCTTTTACATCGAGAAATATTTTGTTTCAATTATCGTTATTTAAAACTGAAACAATAATTTAAAAAAATACATTGGAAATATAAAAAAAAAATGTATGAAAAAAAGCAATTTTTTCAATTGTTTAAATTTGATGATTTTCTATTCCTATGATCTAGGAATTTTGAAATTCGGTAATACTACAAACTGTCGGGAATTCTATCATACGGGAACTTTCAAATTCGTTAAGATTATAAATTTTTCGGGAATTTTATTTTTCGAGAATTTTCCAAGTCTGAATTTTTTTATTTTAGCAAATTTATAATTTCGGAAATGTTCTATTTCAAATATTTTCTCTGTCGGGATATTTATTTTTCGGGATTTTTAGGCCTTCCCTTACTAGAAAACACGCACGCGCGCGATTATATTTTTTGTCCCACGCAATTTTTAAATTGAAACATAACAGTAATATTAATACAAAATTTTTGAATATAATAATAATAATAACAAATCTTTATTAAGTTGTCAACAAAGTATATATTGGTGTAAAATACCAAAATACCAAAAAATACCAATCTCCGAATATCTATTATATAAAATAATAGAAAAAAAAGTAAGGACAATATTTTTCATAATTTATGAAAATTTATTTCTTAAATTCAGAATTACTTATAATATTTTTGTATTGTTCAAAATTGTTCAAAAATTTTGTATCTACTTTGAAATCCAACGATTTTTTTATTATAAATACAAATTTCCGGTATAAACCGCCAGCAAACCCAGTGATTATACAAAAATTTTGAATTTAATGATTCTAAGTGATAATCTAAGGAATTAGGTAAACGTCCCAGTAATCGTGACATTAGTCCCAGTAATCGTGATGCCAATTTTCTTGCTTTTTATTTAATTTAAATGAATGTAATTTCTATTTGTTGTTATAAAATGCTAAAAACAAGTGGGTTTTATCATTCAATGTTATTTTTAACATATTTTTTCAACAATATGTTCAAATTATAACCAAGTTTCACGATTACTGGGACATTTACCTTAATGATAATCTGAAAAATCTGATTTTTTTACATTCTCATCCTAATGAGAAAGTATTAGTTTTATGTAAGATTTGACTTATGTTAGCCGGTTTTTATCAAATCTCTCTGTTTTGAAACCCCCTGAGTCAGAAAAAACGATTTTTACAAAGGTGTCTATCCGTATGTCTGTCTGTCTGTATACTGTAGGCTCGATAACTTTCCAAAGATTAATCATATTGGATTTAGCTTTGGCACACGTTTTTAAGACATAAAAAGAAATTACATGTTCATTAGCCAGCTATTTTGGATGAAAATTCAAAAAGTTAGAGCATTTTCAAACTTTTTGAAAACATTTTTTTTCAAGATTCACAAATTCTGTAAACGGCTATTCGCAGTACTTAAAAATTCAAACAATTTATCCTCACGACTTTTTTCAACAAAAAGAACATTATCAGAGTTATAGCGTTTTCAAAATAAAAAAAAAACGAAAATGAACATTTTAAGCCAACGAACGCACGATATGAGAAATGAGGACATGAAAAACGTTTCGTTTTGACAGGCCCACAAGATGATCATAACAAATTTTGGAATTTTCTTAAAAAATCGAAAATTCAAATTTGATGGCGCAAAAAATGATGAAAAATCAAAAATTCCATTTTGTGATCAAACTGTGCAAGATACAAAAAAATGATTTAAAAAAATTGTGCTTCCAAAAATGATCTACAAATTTGTTGCTAATCACTTCTTAATAGGACGCGTATTTTTTCTTTTATAAGTAAAAAACCAGAATAAAAAAAATTAAATTTTTAGACAAACGACACAAGCTGCGAAAAAATAAGTAGGCAGAAGTTGTTCACCCAAAAAAAGCTACAAATTTGTTATTAATCATTTTTTGATAAGACGCGTAGTTTTTGCTTTAATCGTGAAAAATGACGTTACAAATAAACAAATTTAATTTTTGAACAGAAAGACACAAGGTATAATAAAACGTTTAATAACAAAATTGTTTTCAAATTAGATATAAAAAATTTGCTTTCAACCTTTTTTCCTCACGAGACACGTGATGAGAATGTGATCGTTAAAGCCGATTGAGCTTTAACAAAAGAGAATTCACAATCACTAAATTTCAGTTGCTGATGGTTTGACCTTTAATTTTAAAAGTCCTATGCAGAAATGTGGGGGGTGTACAATGACCGAGCGCGAGATAAACACATTATCGAACGCGAAGCGCGAGATCCAACAGGTGCGCGCCCTAGGCGCGCTCAAACTTGCGAGCGAGACGAAAAACACTTGTAAAATAACATAAAAAAAAATTGTCAATCTTTTTCGAAATTGAAACATTTTTAATAATAAATAATGAATTTATTTAATGATTTTACACCTTCCTCGCGGACTTTAGCCGTCAGCTCGTTTGAACGCTGGAGGGGAGGGAGTGCAAAAAATGGATATTTCAACTTCAAAATTATTTTGCAATGTTATTGATGAAATTTTAAAAACAAAATTAAAGTTAAACATATTTTGTAACAATATTTAAGTTTGTATTTTCGTTAGGGTGACCAGGCGTCCCGGTTTTCCGGGACATGTCCTGGTTTTTTTGGTGTTTTGAGAAGCGTCCCGATTTGTAGTGAAATGTCCCGGTTTTTGTCGAAATACCGAACTTGAAAAAATACATTTTCCTACAGTTCCTTTTTTGCGAAAAATAACAAGTTTCCTTTATTTACAACATAGTTAGTAGTTACCGCCTCCAAATTACTGTTCAGAATTCAGCAGAGAGAACTCATTTAGATTCTTCTTTTAAATTCGTACTGAATTTTTAAGTTAAACCGTTGAATGGATTAGAAAACAGACTTTTAAACCCGAAAGAATAATTTTTAATTAAATAGTTGAGATTAAATAAAAATAATAATTTTGAATTAAACAGTTGCATTTACAACCGAATAGTTGAGAACTTTCAACCAAATGGTCGAGTTTTGACGCAAAAAAAATTGAACTTCAACAAAATAGTTAAATTAAAAAGCCAATAAGACGAATTTTTTAAAAGATAGTTAAATTATCAACTTGAAAAGTTGAATTTCCAACAACAAAAAAAGATAATTCTCAACAGAAAAGATGAATAATCAAGCCAAAAAGACGAATTTTCTACAAAAAAGTTGAATTTTCAAACTGAAAACATGAATTTACTACTAAATAGTTGAATCATCAACAAAAAAAAAGATTAATTTTCAACCAAGAATATTAATTTCTACCAAAAAGAAAAATTTTCAACAAAATACATGAACCTTCTTGTTTGATACATGAATTTTTCTTGTTGAAAATTCATCATTTAAAATATCAATTTTCAACCAAAATAGTTGAACTTTCGACCAAAAACATGAATTTTCAACAAATAGTTTAATTTCCTACCAAATTGTTGAATTTTCAAGACAAAGAAACGAATTTTCTATCAAACTTTTGAATTTTCAACCAGAAAATATGAATGTTGAACAAAATAGTTGAATCCTCAACTGAAATAGATTAATTTTTGAACAAGAAGATAATTTTCTACAAAAAAGACGAATTTTCAACAAAATACGTGAATTTTCAACCAAATAGTTGAATTTTCAACTAAAGAATATGAATTTTCGATCCTAAAATGTGAATTTTCAACAAAAAAGTTAATTTTAGCAGCCGGCAAATTTTAATTTTTAACCACACAGTTGCATTTTTAACTAAAAAAGGTGAAATTTCTACAAAATAAATATGAATTAAGGTAAGCGTCCCAGTAATCATTACTAGAAGAGATTTCATTGACTTCAAATATTTAAAAAATTGTTTTGGAAGGATTAGTTAAAAAATGATTGGCACTGATTGAAGCATTAAACATCCTAGAATATTATAAAAATTGTTTTCACATTATATTCAATATTACTTCTTATTTATAAGCAATTAAAAGTCAAAAAGCACCCATGTCCCAGTTATCGTTATTTCCAAATCTGCCATGTACTAGTAATCGTGAGTCGTTGTCCCAATCTTCGTGAAAAAGGTTAAGTTTTGATGAAATCAGTTTTTATCGATTAGAAAGTGTATTTCAAGTGTATTTTTGTATTTTAAGTATACTCTAATGAAATGAAAGATGTATTGTTAGTTTTATATTGATTGAGAGATTGAGACCTCCGAGATGAAATCCGTCGAATCATGACCTCAAAATCGAATCTTCTGATAGTTCCAATACGTCTGATGGACATTATAATAATTAATCATAATAAAAATGAATTTTCTTTTAAAATTTTTAGTTTTTATTTAAATTAAAAATATTTTTTATAAAATTAATATTTTATTTATAAGAAATAAAGTGGTCTCAAAAATAAATCGAAGTGAATATTTATTAGAATTTTTATCACGATAAATGACAACTAAAATGATAAAATTCTTTTATAATACTGAATATTATAATTAAAAATTATTAACATTTTCCTTTTTAAAATAAAGTTCGAAAAATAATATTGATTAAATGTTAAGCTATTTTCCACGTTTCGTGATTCATCGCCGCCAGCAATACAAATCTATTTTTTTTACCCATGTGCACTATTTGTACAAAAAAACTAATTTGGTTTCCACAACAAGCACTGTTCAAACTTACTTAAAAATATTTTAGGATTGTATTTTTATGCGGAAAATACTTAATTCTGCCGTTTACACATCGAAACTCACGATTACTGGGACCGTCCCGATTACTGGGACATCTACCTTATTATGGTCAATAATCGCAAACATTAGGTTGAAGATTAATCTGTTTTGGTTGAGGATTTGAACTATTTCATTGAAAATTCATCTTTTTTTATTGAATTCAACTATTTTTGGTACAAATTAAAATCCTTTTTGTGGTTCAAATATATCACGTTTTTCCTTGAGAATTCATCTTTTTTGGTAAAAAATTCAACTCCTTAGTTGGAAGTGGAACTACTTTGATAAAAATTCATTTAATTGATTGATGATTTATCATTTTCGTTGACAAACTTTTTTTTTATTCCAAATTTAATTATTTTGTTGAAAATTATGTTTTCTAGATGAAAGTTACTTGTTTTAACTGAAAAATTAACTCGTACATGTTTGGTTCAAAAAGTATTTTCTTAAGTTGAAGATTCAAATATTTGGTTGAAAATTCATGTATTCTGTTAAAAATTCATCTATTTTTGTAGAAAATTCATCTTATTGGTTGAAAATGTGATAATTGATTTTTTTGGTTGAAAAAGAGTTTTTTCTTATTTAGAATTAATTTTTTTTAATGGAAATGTAACTGTTTCATTTTTTTTGAAAATAGATCTTTTTTTATAGAATTTTCTTTATTGAGAAATCGTTTTTTTTTTTGGTTGAAAATTTACTTTACTAACTGAAAATTGACCTGCTTTATTTTTGTAGAAAATTGATCTTTTTAGTTTAAAATTCATGTATTTGGTTGAAAATTACATTTTTTTTAGTTGAATATTCATCATTTTAGTTGAGAATTAACTTTAACTATTTTACTTTTTGTGGAAAATTTACCTTTTTTGATAGAAATCTAATCTTTTTCATTAAAAAATTATCCGTTCAGTAGAAAATTGGACTATTCTATCTTTTGTTATGAATTCATTTCCTTGGTTGAAAAAAAAACTATTTGATTGGAAATTCGTTTTTTTTGTTGATATACAATTTACCTTTGGTTTGAAAAATCCACTATTTGGTCAAAACTTCATCTTTTTTGGTAGAAAATTCAACTACTTAGTTGAAAGTGGAACTACTTTGTTAAAAATTCATTTATTTGGTTAATGATTCATCATTTTCGTTGGAAAACCTTTCTTTTGTGCAAAATTCAATTATTTTGTTGAAAATTATGTTTTCTAGATGAACATTAATTGTTTCAACTGAAAACTCAACTCCTACGTGTTTTGTTCAAAATTTATTTTCTCAAGTTGAAAATTCAAATATTTGGTTTAAAATTCCTGTATTTTATTGAGAATTCGAATTTTGTCGGAGAATATTTAATCTTCTTGGTGACTAATTCATCTTCTCATTGGAAATTCCATTAAGAATTAAAATATTTAGTCGAAAATTCATGTAGTCTGTTAAAAATGCATCTATTTTTTGTAGAAAATTCATCTTATTGGTTGAAAATGTGAAAACTGATCTTTTTTGTTGAAAAAGAGTTTTTTCTTATTTAGAATTAATTTTTTTAAATGGAAATGTAACTGTTTCATTTTTTTTTAATTTATCTTTTTCGATAGAAATTTTATTTTCTTTGTTGAAAATTCGTTTGTTTTTTGGTTGAAAATTTATTTTACTAACTGAAAATTAACCTACTTTATTTTTGTAGAAAATTAATATTTTCTGTTTAAAATTCATGTATTTGGTTGAAAATGACATTTTTTTAGATGAAGATTCATCATTTTAGTTGAAAATTCACTTCAACTATTTCATTTGTTGTGGAAAATTCACCTTTTTTGATAGAAATGTAATCTTTTTCATCAAAAAATTATCTGTTTAGTAGAAAATTTGACTATTATATTATTTATTGAGAATTCATTTCTTTGGTTGAAAAGAAAACTATTTGATTGAAAATTCGTTTTTTTTATAGAATATTTACCTTTGGTTTGGAAAATCCACTAGTTGATCAAAAATTTATATTTTTGGTTGAAAATTCATCATTGTGATCAAAAATTAATTTCTTTGGTTGAAAATTCGTTTCTTTTTAGTTGAAAATTAATATTGGCGTTTATACCTAAAAACTGACGATTACTAGGACCGCGACGATTACTGGGACATCTACCTTAATTATATTTTAAGAGACCCTCGTTTTCTCTCCCTGACGTTTGTGTTCCATTTGTGACATAAACCATTAACCATTAACATTTCTGACATGAAATTTTCCATTTTGTGATTTATTGGTGGGGGGGGGGGGTCGGAAAATATGTGTCCCGGTTAGGTGAAACAAAAATCTGGTCACCCTAATTTTCGTAGATGCATTTCAAGAGTTCAGCCGGCTTTTGGGCGATTCCGCCGGCAACCGGCCTCAAGACGTTTGCGCCAGTCAAACCGGCACAAACCGGCCTAGGTGGCAACCCTAATAACCTTAAATTGAATAAAATTATAAATCTTCTCTGTAATCTATTTCGAGATTTCCGGTGAAAACCGATACCTTAGCCTTTAGTTGTACACAGATTTTAAAAACTTCTTTGAAATCCAATGATTTTTTATTAAATATACCATTTCCTGGTGTAAAATTCCAACATAACCTAAGCTTGTTACAAGAGATTGTGAATCTTCTTTGAAATATAATTATTTTAAAATTAAAAATACCAATTTCCGACAAAAATATGACCCATTTTAATCTATGGATCCAAATATCTCTTAAAATACTCCATCTACAAAAAGTTGTTCAGACAAAAATTGTACAGAAGATAGGGGGTCCAACGGTACTATTAATTTTGACCTTGAAGTTAATTTTCAAGGTCATTTGAAGGTCAAGCCGATTTTTTAAAATGACAACCCCTATTTTGGACTGCGGATTTAGAAAGAGCGGAAAATTTCACGTCAAAAATATTCCATGAGAAATTTGCTTTTGTGACCTTAGAAAGGTCAAAAATCAAGGTCAAATGTCTAAAAAACGGTATGATGCCCTTTTTGGAATTATCCTGGTTTTCGGAGAATAGCAAACGTTCAAGATGCTTTTAAAAAGTCGATAAAATGTAAAAGTGTGAACCAAATTGACCAGCTTGACCTTCAGATAAACATTCAAGGTCATTGCAGGTCAAGATGATTTTTTTAAAAGGAAAGCCTTATTTTAAAATGCGGATTTGAAAAGAGCGAAAAACTTTACGTGAAAAATGTTCTATGGAGTAAAAACGTGTACCATCTTGACGATCTTGACCTTCTGATGAATTTTCAAGATCGTTAAGATGGTACTCAGTTTTACAAATTTTCCATAGAGCATTTTTGACGTGAAATTTTTCGCTCTTTTCAAATCCGCAGTTTAAAATAGGGATTTACTTTGAAAAAGTCATCTTAACCTTCAAATGACCTTGAAGATTTTTCCAATTGAAATGACAATATTATTCACATTATAACAAAAGATTGAAATAATTGTTTATTCAAGTTTTATTCAAGTTATTCACAAATTTTTCATATTTTATTCCGCTTTAGACAAAAGTCGTAATTTTCATTTAATTTTAGTTTCAAAAAACATTATAAAGGACCTTTCAGAGAATAAAATGAGCTTTTGTATATTAAAATTGAATACAAATTACGCCTCAAGCCGAAAGCGGAGGAAAAAAAACAAATTTGCATATAACTACAGTTAAATAAACAATTTTGACATAAATTATTTTTTTATTATTTACGCTCAGGTTTCTCTGAGCTGAAGGAAAAAAATATGTGGGTTGAGACCTGAATAAAGTAAAAAAAAAGTTTGAAATACGTTAATAGACTGTTCTCTTTTTTCATTTGAGCATTCAAAATTTTGAAAACTCCAAAAAATTTTCCTATTGCTTCGAAAATTATGGCGAATTTTTTCTATGAACTGTTTTTGTTAATGAATAAGAATAAAAAATTATAAATTAAACAAAACAAAATTTGGCTCAATTTACAATTTTTTGAAAATGGCTAAAAAATATGTTTTTTGGATTGAGTCCTATGCACACATTCTGAAAAAAGTTGAATATGTCGAACCTGAAATTTTTTTAGCTTGAATAAATTAAACATGTTTTATTTTTTTGTTCTGGAAAATAAATCTTTCAGTGATGTTTTAAGCGTTCCAAAATGGTCAATTTTACGTTTTTTTAGCGATTTTGACGACTTGCTAAGACTAAAAATTTTTTTTTGAAAAACCAAAATAATAATATGTTTCTTTGATTCAAGCTGAAGAAACATCAGGTTCGACATGTTCAACTTTTTTTTAAATGTGTGCATAGGGCTCAATAAAAAACCATGTTTCTTGGCCATTTACAAAAAATTCTAAATTCGCCATAATTTTCGAAGCAATAGGGAAATTTTTTGGAATTTTCAAAAATTTGAATTTTCAAATCAAAGAAGAGAACAGAAGATATTAACCGATTTCAAAATATTTTTTTCACTTTTTTCGGATGTCAACGCACAAATTTTTTCGCTCAGCTCAAACGATTCAACTAATTTGATAATTTTTAATCTTTGATAAAAAAAAAAGAATTTTCAACAAAGTAATTGAATTCTCGGCGAAAAAAAATCAATTTTCAATCATTTGCATTTTTAACCGAAAAAGACGAATTTTAAATGAAATATTGGAACTCTCAACCAAAATAGAATTATTTTCAAACCAGAAATACGAATCTTTAGACAAATATAATTTCAATTTTCAACCAAAACAAGTTTTTCAGTCAAGAAAAAAAATTACCCAAATTATAATTTGAGGTGATAGATGGTTTTGAATACAAAATAAAAATTTCAAAAAGATATTTCTTTTTTAGGTTTATTTTTCCAGTTGTTTTTAAGGTTATAAAAATATCATTTTCCTAAGAGTCTTGAGAAAATTCGAAAAGATTTTTAAGATTTCAGATATGTAGAAAACGTATAATTTTTTTATTTTACAGGATTTCGCAAAATTTTAGACAAAATTTGAGTCAGTGTAAAAGATATTTCGGCCTTTCAGAAGTTTTGAGAGTAAATATCTTTTAAACTGACTTGAATTATTCCTAAAATGTTGAAAAATATTTGAAAATTAAAAAAGTTACCCGAAAGCTACCAGATTTTTTGGTTAAATATTCAACTAGTTCATTAAAAATTAATGTACTCGTATTTTGTTGAAAATAGGTATTAAATGGTTAAATATTATTCTGTTGGTTAAATATTCATGTTTTTGGTTAAAAATTAAACTTTTTGGTTGAAACCTAATTTACTTTGTAGAAAGTGTAACAATTTTATTTAAAAGTATCCTTTTTGGTTGAAAAGTCAACTGTTTTTTTTTTAAATTCGTCTTTTCGGTTGAGGATTCAACTGTTTTGTTGAAAATTTGTCTTTTTTGGTTTAATTCAACAGTTTTTGATTTAAAATAAAAGTAT
>CAKNYM010048645.1:71820-94074 GCA_932195095.1 Andricus curvator
TCTTTTTAGTTGAGGATTCAACTGTTTGGTTGAAAATTCGTCTTTTTTGGTTTAATTCAACAGTTTTTGATTTAAAATAAAAATATTTTTTTCGATATTTGTAGAAATCTTTTGAAGTGTTTTGAAACCTGTGTCCACTTTCTTTAAAAATTAATTTTTCGATATAAAAAGACATTAAAAATTTTCCCAGGAATCTCAAGAAAAGTTTTGTTACTATCTTGAAGCCTCTCAAACTTTTTAAAAAGCTTCGAAATTTTTTTTGGAAATCTTCCAAAATTTACATTTTGTTTCGAATTTTTGTAAATCTTTTAAAATTTGGAATTATTTTCTCATAATTTCCAAAATGTTTAAACCTTCTAAAAATATTTTTAACTTACTCTAATTTTTCCAAATTTTCCAAATCATCGTGAAAGTCTTAAATCTATTAATTAAAGTCTTTTTAAATATTCTCTTAAAATTAATTTTTCAACATAAAAAATAAGTTTAAATTATTCTATGAATTTTAAGAAATATTTTTTACTATCGTCTTCTTCTGTATTACTTAAAAAAAATTCTTTTATAAATTTCTTAACCTTTGGCCACCGACTTAAAGGATCATAAAAGTTATATTCTCCCTGACTTCCTTTCCATAAATTGGGCAAAGTTTCAAACTATAAACCCCCTGCTAGACTCTTATTCAATCTCTCTTCTATTTTTATTACAAGATCGTAAGTCCATGTTCAAATTTGTCCCTCGGGACCACCTCGGGAGTTGCCGTTTCTCCGGGAACTGATCGATCCATATTCTGACCTTCTCTATTTTGTGGGAACACAACAGAGAAAAAATTCCTATGCTGCTGCAAAGCCAGGATGCAAGGGCAAAGACGTTTTCTCGGCTTGCTTCCCCAAATTGAAATTCCAAGAGGGAAATATTCTGACACGTATTCTGAATGGGAGAATAATATCGCCACAATGCTTTTCTCTTAGGGTAGACCCCTAGGGTAGACCAAGTGTTGCGAAAATCAATGATTTTCCTTATTCGAGCAAACTTTTTTTGCTTTTTTTCTTCTCTTTGATTAATGAAAAGCAATATCAACTTCCCCTTTTGAACAGTTTTTTTGAAGTTACAATATTGAAAAAAGCGAAGGCAAAAAACTCCTAAAAATGCTGGATTACGTCAATGTACAGAATTTTCAACAAAATATATAAATTTTTTAGCAAGTATTAGAATTTTAAAGCAAGAACAGGAATTAACAACCAAAAATGTAAATTATCAACCGAAAAAATTAATTTTCTACCGACAAAGACCAATTTTTAACAAAATACATGAATTTTAACGACGTAGTTGTATTTTCAACTAAGAAAGATAAATTTTCAACCAAATGAGTAAATTTTCGAATAAAAAAAAAAGATAAATTGTTCAAGAAAAATTAAATAGTTGAAATCTCAGTTCAGGAATTAATTTTCAACCAAAAATATAATAGTTGATATCTCAACCAAAATTTTTTTTATTTTAAATCAAAAACTGTTGAATTTAACCAAAAAGACGAACTTTCAGCAAAATTGTTGAATTTTCAACCAAAAAATATCTTTCACTCATGAAGAAAAAAAATTTAGGCAAATTATAATTTAAAGAGAAAAATAATTTTTAATACAAAATCAAAATTTCTAATAACTATTTATTTCTTAAGATTCTTTTTTTTTGCTTTGAAGTTATATAAATATAATTTTCCTTGGTTTCTCTAAAAAATTAAAAAAAATTTTTGAACATTTCAGATATGCCGAAACAGTATCTAGAAAATGTTTCAGAATTCTTCTTTATTTTACAAGATTTAAAAAAATTGTATGAAAAATTTGAGTGTGAGAAATATTAAGGACTTTCTAAAGCTTGGAAAAAATTTAACAATAGTTTATAAACTTTTAAAAGTTTCAAAATATTGTTAATCTCTTCAAAAATTCGAAAATTATTAAATATGTCTTAAAATTACTCGAATTATTCCTAAAAATGTCTTAAAATCTTCCGGATTCGTTTTTCATAATTTTTTTAAAATCCTTTTAAATATTCTCTTAAAATTAATTTTTTAAAATATATAATCACTTCAAATATTCTCAGGAATCTTGAGAAAATTTTTTTGTTATCTTGAACTTTTCAAAATTTTGAAAAAACTTAAAAATTGTATTTCAAAATCTTAAAAAATCTACATTTTATTTGAAATTTTTTCAAATTTGAAATTATTTTTGAAAATTTTTAAAAACTTTTAAATTAAAAAAAAATCGGAAAATCTTCCAGATTATTTTTTGACAATTTTGGAAATCTTTTAGAATGTTTAAAAATCTTTTTAAATATAGTCCTGAAGTAAATTTTATAAAATAAAAAATTATTTAAAATTTTCCGACAAATCTTAACAAAATTGTTGTATTCTATCCAAACTTTTCAAAATTCCTCAATAGCTTCAAAGCTGTTTGTTCCAAATCTTCAAAAATTTACTTTTTTTAAATTTTTTGAAATAATTTTAAGTTGAAAATTATTTTTGTATCTTTTCAAAACTTCGGAAATCTTTTGCAATGTTTAAAAATCTTGTCAAATATTCTCTTGGAAATAATTTTTTATGATAAATAATACGATTTGCTGGGCAAAATAATTTTGAAAACAAAATCAAAGTTTCGAATAACTATTTTCTTTTTTAATTAATTTTTTTTAGGTTTATATAAACATAATTTTTCTGAGATTCTTGAGGAAATTTAAAAATATTTTTGAAAATTTCAGATACATCAAATCGAAATTTTTGATTTTTGAGTTGATTTTTTTACCCGAAAATATAAATTTTCCACAAAAAAGTTGATTTTAAACTAAATACATGAATTCTCTACCAAGAAGATTAAATTTCTAAAAAAAAAACTTTAACCATATAAATTTTTACGAACAAATTTAACGAACTTTCAGCAAAATTGTTGAATTTTCAAACAAAAAATATCTTTCACTCATGAAGAAAAAAAATTTAGGCAAATTATAATTTAAAGAGAAAAATAATTTTTAATACAAAATAAAAATTTCTAATAACTATTTATTTAAGATTCTTTTTTTTATTTGCTTTAAAGTTATATAAATGTAATTTTCCTTGGTTTCTCTAAAAAATTCAAAAAGACTTTTGAACATTTCAGATATGTCGAAACAGTATCTAGAAAATTTTGAACAATTTTTTTTATTTTACAAGATTTAAAAAAATTGTATAACAAATTTGAGTTTGAAAAATATTTAAGACTTTCTAAAGCTTGGAAAAAATTTAACAATAGTTTATAAACTTTTCAAAGATTTAAAATATTGTTGATCTCTTAAAAACTTCGAAAATGATTAAATACCTCTTAAAATTACTCGAATTATTCCTAAAAATGTCTTGAAATCTTCCGGATTCGTTTTTCATAAGTTTCGAAACGTTCCGTAATTTTTTAAATCATTTTAAGTATCCTCTTTAAATGATTTTTTTGAAATAAATAATCACTTTAAATATTCTCATGAATCTAAAGACAATTTTTTTGTTATTTTGAAATTTTTCAAAATTTTGAAAAAACTTCAAAATTGTATTTCAAAATCTTAAAAAATCTACATTTTATTTGAAATTTTTTCAAATTTGAAATTACTTTTGAAATTTTTTAAAAACTTTTAAATTAAAAAAAAAATCGGAAAATCTTCCAGATTATTTTATTGATAATTTTGGAAATCTTTTAGAATGTTTAAAAATCTTTTTAAATATAGTCCTGAAGTAGTTAGTTAGTTAGTTTTAATGCGGGTGGGAAGCCCATGGAGAGCTCCCCTGGCGCTCAAGCTATAAAGCCTATTGTGCCACACCCTTACTTATTCACTCTCAGCAGTCGAATCCAGACCTCTTGACGAAGCCCAGTATGTCGACCACTGATCGTGTTGCAATTTCCTCTGTGTTCATAAAATGGGCCCCGAGGATCTGTTGCCTCAGCCTAGCTGATGCCGGGCACTGGCATAATACATGCAGGGATGTTTCGTCATCCCTGCCACATTTCCTGCACTCTGTCGTGGGGTTATACCCCATTTTGTGCATATGATAGTTCAAGTGGTTGTGCCCTGTTAGGGTCCGTACCACTGTCCTTACATCTTTCTTGGGTAAACCCAGGATTTCCCTAGCTCTGCCCATCCTATAGGTATACCCCAGGATGGATTTCGCCTGCCGGCAACCCTGGGTTTGTTCCCAGCATTTCCGGTGTTTTGTTCGGATCCAGCTCTTAATGGCCATCCCGACACAGCAAGACGCTATTCCCAGCACCGGTTCCGGTCCTATGAATTCGCTCGCTGCACCGCGTTTCGCCAACTGGTCCGCCTTTTCGTTGCCCTTGATCCCTGTGTGACCAGGGACCCATATGAGAGCCACTTTGTTTTTTTCTGCAAGTTGGTTTAATGCTTTTTTGCATTCCCAAACCAGTTCTGATGTTATGTCTGGTTTCCCTATTGCAGTTAGTGTCGCTTGGCTGTCCGAACAGATCGTAATCTGTTTGCCAGCAGCGTTTTGCTCTATTAGTATTTCAGCACAGCGAAGGACGGCCAGGACCTCCGCCTGGAAGACAGTAGCGTGTCGCCCAAGTGTGATCCCTATACCTTTCCCTCTCTTGCTGTCATAAATTCCTGCTCCTGACCCTCCCTCTCCCTTGGAGCCATCTGTATACCAAATTTCCCCCTGGAGTAGTGGGTTACCATTAGCTTTCCACAGATCCCTGCTTGGGATGCAGACGCGGAAAGCTTTGGCGAAGTTGAAGCGTTTTGTTATTTTATCTTGCCTCATCTGTAGAATCGGCAGTGCGCTGATATCACTCGGGAGTCTAGTGTGTCTAGTCCCCGGAGTCCATCTATTTGCTCTTGCCAGACGGCCCATCGCGTGTGCCGCTCTAGCGGTTATCGCCACATGTAGGGGTTCCTCACAGAGCATGAATCCTATCGCCGCTGTGGGCGCAGTCCTCATTGCTCCAGTCAAGCCCCTAAATGCTAGCGTTTGCAATCTTCGCAGCCTGTCCTGCATTGTTTTAAGTTCCACCCGTGGCCACCAGACCACGGCCGCATGTAGGAGCCTGGGTTTTAAGACAGCAGAGTAGAGCCAAGCAAGCATTTTAGGCCCTAGCCCCCACGTCAACCCAAATGCTCTCCTGCACATCCAAAAAGTCATGACAAATTTCCTGCATTGGGTCTCCAGGTGCTTTGCCCAGCTCAGCTTGCCATCTAGGATTACTCCCAGATATTTAACCGAGTCTGAACAAGTCAGCCTCCCACCACAGAATACAGGAGCGTCAACTTTCGGAACTTTATAATTTCTCGTGAAAATGACCAGATTGGTCTTTTCCGGATTTACCGAGAGCCCTGAGCTATCGCACCAGAGCTCTACGATGCGCAGCGCCGACCTTATAAGTCCCATCAGCGTATCCAGATGAGCCCCCCTGACTAGGATTACAAAGTCATCCGCGTATCCCTGAGTATAGTACCCCTCATTATTTAGCCTTCGAAGAAGGCCGTCCACTACAATGCACCACAGGAGGGGCGACAGGACACCCCCCTGTGGGCAACCCCGCGGAGCTATCCCCCTTACTAGGCCTTCACCCCATCTGGTTTCAAGTCTTCTTCGATGCAGCATGCTTCCTATCCAGCAAACTAGCTGGTCCGGCACACCACATCTTAAAGCTTCTCGACAGATGACTTCTGGAGGAGTATTGCTGAAAGCACCCTCTATATCCAAGAAAGCGCCCACAGCGTACCCCTTTTGTTCCAACTGCTGCTCCAATTTTGTCACAACAGCATGAAGCGCAGTTTCTACCGAGCAGCCTGCCTGGAAAGCATGCTGCCCTTTATGTAGCGGGGAGGCCAAGAGCACCTCATCCCTAATGTATCTCTCGACCAGCTTCTCCAGCGTCTTCAAGATAAAAGACGTTAGGCTGATCGGTCGGAAATCTTTGGCAGCAGTGTAACCCTCCCTCCCAGGTTTAGGTATGAAGGCCACTCTGCCATCCTTCCATGCCGATGGCACGTGTTTAAGGGCTATACTTGCCCTAAATAATTTTGTCAGAGGAGGGACGACTACATCCATGCCTTTTTGTAAAAGCACTGGATAAATGCCATCCGCTCCTGGTGATTTAAAGGGACAGAATGACCCTACGGCCCATTCCACCTTTTTGTAATCAACGACCTTAGCGGCGAAATTCCAGTCGGCCCTTTCCACACCTTGGCCCCGGCCTTCCTCCTCTTGGTCGGTTCGGATTCGCTGAAAACCCGGGAAGTGAACTTCCATCAGGTGATCCAGCGTTGCTTCTTCATCTTCGGCAAACTCACCATTATCGAGCCTTATGAGCCCGAGGCGAGCTTCCGGATTTTTCGCCAGGATCTTGTGGAGCCTCGCTGTTTCCGGAATGTTTTTCGATTCCTCGCAGAAGCCCCTCCAATCTTCCTGCTTATACTTCCTTATGTTTTTATTGTATTCACACTGGGCCGTCTTATAGATGTCCCAGTCCGAAGGCAATTTAGTTCTATTTGCCCTATTGCACAACATTCTTGTCTTTTTACGGAGTTTCTCCAGGTGGGTGTTCCACCATTCTGCTCCCTTCCTAGACTTAATTGTGCTTGTAGGGCAATTGTTCTCATATGATGTTGTCAGAGCCCTTCGCAGAAAATCTGCGGCGTGCTCCAACTCATCAATGGTACCATAGCTTGTGGGAAATTCCGCAAGCCTCCCTTTGAGTTCCTCTTTATATGAGTCCCAAAGTGTATTTCTGGGGTTTCTGATATTAGAAACCACTGGTTTACCTAGGGTTAATCGAAACACAATGTGTTTGTGGTCCGAAAGAGAATCCTCATCGGAAACTCTCCAATCCACTACCCTGCTCCTCAGTGCACCTGAACATAGAGTCAAATCGAGAACCTCACTCCTGTTTTTAGTCTGGAATGTGGGAGTATCACCCCGATTCAGAATCTCCAGCTCTGTGCCCGCTATGTATTCAATTAAATCTCTACCTCTGTCATTGATGTTTGTGCTTCCCCACACCGTGTGGTGAGAGTTTGCATCACAGCCCAACAGCAGAGGGATCTTGTTCTCTTGACAATACCGAATTAGAGCCTCCACCTCTCTGGGAGGCGGGGGTCCCTCGGCGTCGCCAGGGAAATAAGCCGAGGCAATAAATACCTCTAGCCTCTCTCCATTACTGCCCCTGAGTCTCACCTTAATAACGGTGAGATCTCTAGAGCAGAATTTAGGCACCAAGATCGCATCCATACCCTTGACGGCTATGCATGCCCTTGGCGTTTTTTCGCGTGGCCCCTTATATATGGAGCCACATCCTGACAAGCCACAAATCCTTTCCCTGTATAACCAGGGTTCTTGGATTAGGGCGAGCCCTGTCTGCACCACAGACATGCGTCTGGCTAAAACCGCCGAGGCGCCTTTGCTGTGGTGCAAATTAATCTGCGTAATGGAGATTCCCGTCTCAGCCATTGAAAGGCTAATTCGGGGCACCTCCGGACGCTTCTGGGACCCCTGCGGATCCCAGTTGGGTGAGCCGCGCATTACGGGCTCTCCTTCTTTGTGCTCCGCTACGGTGCCTCTTCCCTACGGAGAGTTCCGTTAGCTGCACTTCCACGGCTTCGACATAATTGTCTCCACCATCTTCATTATTTCGCACCGCCTCTGGAGGGTTGCCCTCTACGGAGCCTCCCTCTTTTGGCGGTGGGTTGGATGATGGACCCGAAACGGATCCCTCATCGTTTATATTTTGTTTTTTAAAATTTGTTGGAAACATTCATGTCCCACGAGAAGCTAGGGAAATAGGAAACACCCCCCACAGAGCCCCGCTTGCAGGGGGCGGGTCTAAATACTATGGGATTCGACCTGGTGTCCCAAAGTCTCCGTTAAGACACCTCCTTTGAAACCCCCGCCTGACCACCTCTACTGAGGGGGGCAGACCGGGCGTCCAAGGATTTGTTGACCCTGGTGCCATTCAGCCCTCGACACGGCGATCACATCTTAGCTTGGGAGCATGAGAACTCGCGCTCTCGATATTCCAGTGGGCTTTGCCATTACCCTCTGGAAGGATCGCTCCTTGGTTTAAGTCTCACCGACCAGAGTCCGTCAGTTCCCCAGAGTAGCCACACCTCGCGATGCGGCCCCTCAGGTTCACCTATTTCGGATCTGTGGTCAATGAGACCCGTAAGCCCTCCCACCAGCTACAAGGTCCCGCGATCCCTAGGGAGGGAGTCCTGAAGTAAATTTTATAAAATAAAAAATTATTTAAAATTTTCTCACAAATCTTAACAAAATTGTTGTATTCTATTCAAACTTTTCAAAATTATTAAATAGCTTCAAAGCTGTTTGATCCAAATCTTCAAAAATTTACTTTTTTTTTAATTTGTTGAAATCATTTTAAGTTGAAAATTATTTTTGTATCTTTTCAAAACTTCGGAAATCTTTTGCAATGTTTCAAAATCTTGTCAAATATTCTCTTGGAAATAATTTTTTAAGATAAATAATACGATTTGCTGGGCAAAATAATTTTGAAAACAAAATCAAAGTTTCGAATAACTATTTTCTTTTTTAATTAATTTTTTTTTAGGTTTATATAAACATAATTTTTCTGAGATTCTTGAGGAAATTTAAAAATATTTTTGAAAATTTCAGATACATCAAATCGAAATTGTTGATTTTTGAGTTGATGTTTTTTACCCGAAAATATAAATTTTCCACAAAAAAGTTGATTTTAAACCAAATACAGGAATTCTCTACCAAGAAGATTAAATTTCTAAAAAAAAAACTTTAAACAATATACATTTTTACGAACGAATTTAACGAACTTTCAGCAAAATTGTTGAATTTTCAAACCAAAAATTTCGTTCACTCATGAAGAAACAAAATTTAGGCAAATTATAATTTAAAGAGAAAAATAATTTTTAATATAAAATCAAAATTTATAATAACTATTTATTTCTTAAGTTTCTTTTTTTTTTATTTGCTTTAAAGTTATATAAATATAATTTTCCTTGGTTTCTCTAAAAAGTTTAAAAAAAACTTTTGAACATTTCAGATATGTCGAAACAGTATCTAGAAAATTTTGAACAATTTTTTTTTTTACAAGATTTAAAAAAATTGTATAAAAAATTTGAGTTTGAAAAATATTTAAGACTTTCTAAAGCTTGAAAAAAATTTAACAATAGTTTATAAACTTTTCAAAGATTTAAAATATTGTTGATCTCTTCAAAACTTCGAAAATTATTAAATATCTCTTAAAATTACACGAATTATTCCTAAAAATGTCTTGAAATCTTCCGGATTCGTTTTCATAAGTTTGGAAATCTTCCGTAATTTTTTTAATCATTTTAAATATCGTCTTTAAATGATTTTTTGAAATAAATAATCACTTTAAATATTCTCATGAATCTTAAGAAAATTTTTTTGTTATTTTAAAACCTTTCAAAATTTTGAAAAAACTTCAAAATTGTATTTCAAAATCTTAAAAAATCTACATTTTATTTGAAATTTTTTCAAATTTGAAACTATTTTTGTAATTTTTTAAAAACTTTTAAATTAAAAAAATCGGAAAATCTTCCAGATTATTTTTTTGACAATTTTGGAAATCTTTTAGAATGTTTAAAACTCTTTTTAAATATAGTCCTGAAGTAAATTTTATAAAATAAAAAATTATTTAAAATTTTCCCACAAATCTTAACAACATTTTTGTATTCTATTCAAACTTTCCAAAATTCTTAAATAGCTTCAAAGCTGTTCGTTCCAAATCTTCAAAAATCTACCTTTTTTTAATTTCTTGAAATCATTTTAATTTGATAATTATTTTTGTATCTTTTCAAAACTTCGGAAATCTTTTGCAATGTTTTGCAATCTTGTTAAATATTCTCTTCGAATTAATTTTTCAAGATAAATAATACTTTTAATATAAAAATAACTATTTTTTGTTTTTAATTGATTTGTTTTTTTAAGCTTTATATAAATATAATTTTCCTGAGATTCTTGAGGAAATTTAAAAATATTTTCGAAAAATACAAATATGTCAAATCAAAATTTCAAAAAAAATTCATCTTCAATCAAATAGGTGATTTTTTTTAACAAAAAGATAGAGAATTCATGTATATGGTTGAAAATAACCTTTTTTATGGAAAATTCATATTTTCTGGCCAAAATAATTTTGAAAACAAAATAAAAATTTCGAATAAATAGTTATTTTCTAATTAATTTTTTTTTTAATGGTTTATATGAATATGATTTTCCTAAGATTCATGAGTAATTTTAAAAATATTTTTGAAAATTTCAGATACATCAAATCAAAATTGTTGATTTTTGAGTTGATTTTTTTTTAACCGAAAATATAAATTTTCCACAAAAAAGTTAATTTTCGACCAAATACGTGAATTCTCTATCAAGAAGATTAATTTTCTACAACAATAAAATTTTAACCATATAAATTTTTAAACTAAGAAGACGAACTTTCAGCAAAATTGTTGAATTTTAAACTAAAAAATATCTTTCACTCCTGAAGAAAAAAAATTTAGGCAAATTATAATTTAAAGAAAAAAAGATTTTTTTTTATTTTACAAGATTTAAAAAAATTGTATGAAAAATTTGAGTGTGAAAAATAGTCTTGAAATCTTTCGGATTCGTTTTTCATAATTTTGGAAATCTTCCGTAATTTTTTTAAATCCTTTTAAATATTCTCTTAAAATTAATTTTTCAAAATAAATAATTACTTCAAATATTCTCAGGAATCTTGAGAAAATTTTTTTGTTATCTTGAACTTTTCAAAATTTTGAAAAAACTTCAAAATTGTATTTCAAAATCTTAAAAAATCTACATTTTATTTGAAATTTTTTCAAATTTGAAATTATTTTTGAAATTTTTTAAAAACTTCAAAATTAAAAAAAAAATAGAAAATCTTCCAGATTATTTTTTGACAATTTCAGAAATCTTTTGGAATGATTAAAAATCTTTTTAATATAGTCCTGAAGTAAATTTTATAAAATGAAAAATTATTTAACATTTTCCCACAAATGTTTGTATTCCATTCAAACTTTTCAAAATTCCTAAATAGCTTCAAACCTGTTCGTTCCAAATCTTCAAAAATCTACTTTTTTTTTAAATTTGTTGAAATCATTTTAAGATGAAAATTATTTTTGTATGATTTCAAACCTTCGGAAATGTTTTGCAATGTTTTGAAATCTTGTTAAATATTCGCTTCGAATTAATTTATCAAGATAAATTATTTAAATTTTAAACAAAACAGTTGACATTTCAATCAAGAAGGATAATTTTCAAAAAATTGTTTCATTTTCCACAAAGTAAATTAAGTTTTAACCAAATAGCTGAATTTTTGATCAAAGGCATGAATTTTTAACTAAAAGAATAATTTCCTAAGGATTAAGACGAATTTTCAAGAAAATACGAGTATGTGCATGAATTCTTAACAAACTCAATAAATTTTCAACTAATAAAGATACATTTTTCAAAAAAAATTAAATAACTAAATTCCCAATTCAAAAATTAATTTTCAACAAAAAAAGAACGAATTTTCAACAAAGTAGTTAAATTTTCAACTAAAACATAAATTTTTGAGCAAAAAAAATGACGATTTTTCGACAAAGGATTAGATTTTCAAACAAAGAGATGAATTTTCAACTGTAATTATGAATATCAAACCATAAAGATAACTTTTTAAAAATTATTGAATTACCTTCGAAGAAATAATTTTTCAATAAAAGAGATGATTTCTCAACAATAAATATAATAGTTGATATTTCAACCAAAGATTTTTTTATTTTAAATCAAAAACTGTTGAATTGAACCAAAAAAGACGAATTTCCAGCCAAACAGATGAATCCTCAACTGAAAGGAAGAATCGTAAACAAAACATGTGAAACTTTTTCAACGAAAAAGGATACTTTTCAACAAAATTGTTTAATTTTCTACCAAGTGGATTGAGTTTCAACCAAATAATTGGATTTTCAGCTAAAAAGATCAATTTTTCACCAAAAATTAAATAGTTAAATTCTCAGTTCAAAAATTAATTTTCAACCAGAAAAGACCGAATTTGAAGAAATCCAATATTTGATATTTCAACCTAAAAATACTTTTATTTTAAATCAAAAACTGTTGAATTAAACCAAAAAAGACAAATTTTCAACAAAACAGTTGAATCCTCAACCGAAAAGACGAATTTAAAAAAAAAACAGTTGACTTTTCAACCAAAAAGGATACTTTTAAATAAAATTGTTAAACTTTCTACAAAGTAAATTAAGTTTCAACCAAAAAGTTTAATTTTTAACCAAGAATATTAATTAACTAGTTGAATATTTAACCAAAAAATCTGATAGCTTTTGGGGTAACTTTTTTAATTTTCAAATATTTTTCAAAATTTTAGGAATAATTCGAGGCAGTTTAAAAGATATTTATTCTCAAAACTTCTGAAAGTCCGAAATATCTTTTATACTGACTCGAATTTTTTCTAAAATTTTGCGAAATCCTGTAAAATAAAAAAATTATACTTTTTCCATATATCTGAAATCTTAAAAATCTTTTTGGATTTTCTCAAGAATCTTAGGAAAATGAAATTTCTATAACCTTAAAAACAAATGGAAAAATAAAACTAAAAAAGAAATATCTTTTTGAAATTTTTATTTTGTATTCAAAACCATCTATCACCTCAAATTATAATTTGGGTACATTTTTTTTTCTTGACTTAAAAAATTGATTTGATTAAGAATTGAAATTATATTTGTCTGAAAATTCGTCTTTCTGGTTTGAAAATAATTCTTTTTTTGGTTGAGAATTCCACTATTTTATTTTTAAAAATTCGTATTTTTCGGTTAAAAATGCAATTGATTGAAAATTAATCTTTTTTGGTCGAGAATTCAATTACTTTGTTAAAAATTATTTTTTTTTATCGAAGATTCATCGTTTTAATAAGAAATTCATCTCTTTGGTTTAAAATTGCACTATTTCGTTGAAAATTGGTATATTTCGGTAGAAAATTGATCTATTGATTTTATTTTTATAACAAGAGTTTATAAAAATTTTTTTAGATTTTTTGGTTGAAAACTTTTGTGTTCTCATTTTTTTCGTCTCTTGTGTCGTTTTTCCAAAAGTTTAATTTTTAACTTTTAATCTCTTTTTTTACGATTAAAAGAAAATCTACTTGTTCTACCGGAAAATTATTTAAAACAAATTTGTCGATCCTTTTTGGGTGAACACCTTTTAATACCTATTAATTTTTTTACGTAATTTGTGTTGTTTTCCACAAAATTTAATTTTTTTATCTTTAATGTTAGTTTTCACGATTAGAACAAAAACTACGGGTCCTTTTAAAAAATTATTGATGACGAATTTGTAGCTCTTTTTTTGGATAAGCAACTTGTGTTAATTCATTTTTTTCAAGTTTTGTGTCGTTTGTCCAAAAAATAATTTTTTTATTTTTTAATGTTGTTTTCTACAAATAGAACAAAAACCATGCATCCTATCAAAAAATAATGATAACAAATTTGTAGCTATTTTTTGGCTGAACAACTTTTTTCTTAATATTTTTTTCGTAGCTTGTGTCGTTTGTCTAAAAATTCAATCAAAAAGGATAATTTTTAACAAAATTGTTTAATTTTCTACAAAGTAGATTAAGTTTCAACCAAATAGTCGAATTTTTGATCAACAACATAAACTTTCAACAATATAGATAAATTTTTAACCAAAGAAATGAAATTTCTACCGAAATAGTTGAATTTTCAACCCAAAAAGACAAATTTCCAACATAACAGTTGAATTTTTAACCGAAGAATTAATTTTTAAACAAAATTGTTGAATTTTCTACAAAGTAGATTAATTTTTCAGCACATTGTTTAATATTTTATCAAAATCATGAATTTTCAATGAAGAAGATTAATTTTCTACCGAAAAAAACGATTTTTCAATCAAATACATGAATTTTTATATAAAAAAGATCAATTTTTAACCAAAAATAAGATAGGTAAATTTTTAGTTAGGAAAATTAATGTACAGCGACAAGAAAACAACAAATTTTCAACAAAATAGTTGAAAATTATTTTAATCAAACAATTTGATTACAAGATTATTTTAAAAATTCAAGAACTATAAATTGTAACTTTTCAGAATTGTAGAACTTTAATTTGTAAATCTTTAAAATTGAAGAGTTTTTAATTTTAAAAATGCACAATTAGGAATTCTGTAATTTTGATTCCTTGCATTTGAAATTTCTTCAATTTTAAAGATTTGGAATTGAAAATTTGAATTTTTATTTTCATAATCATCAAAATTTAAGAAATTTTATTCAGATATCTTTAAAATTGTAGAATTTTCATTCTAAAAATTTTTAAATTGAACTATTCCAAAGAAAATGTTCCAAATTACAAATGTTGGCAATTTACAATTATAAATTATGCAAATTTCAACTTTTACAATTAAAAATTCTGTAATTTTGATGCTTCACATTCAATTTGGAAAATTTAAAATTGAAAACTTGACTTTTGGTTTTGAATATCATCCAAATTTAAGAATATTTATAAATCTTTAAAATTGAAGATTCTTCGATTGTAAATCTTAAAAATTGGACAATTTTCAATTGCGAATTGTTAAAATGTAAGAGTTTCAATTGTAAATATTTAAAATCGAACACTTAAAAAAACATTAAAAATTACATAATATTAAATTATACACATTGAAAATTGAGGCGTCTTCAATTGAAAATCTTCAAGATAGACCTATTTCAAAAAGTTGTTAAAAATTTGAAAAAAATTTTAAAAATTGAAATTATAATAATATAGTAACAATAGTAACCCAGGCTGAAAAATTGTACATATTGGAAAAAATTACACATCATTTTTTCCTCTATGTATAATTTTTCCGCCCGGAAAAATTCGAATTTCCAAAAAAAAGAAAATTTTGTTGAGTTTTCACCAGTTTTGGTAACAATTTTTCTCTTGTTACTAAAAATTGGACGACCTTTCCAAAAATAAGAGTCGAAAGTAAATTGGGCCCGGAATACAGTAGTAACAGAACGCAATAGTCAGCCCGTGACGAACGTAATTAGTCACACGTGCAACCCCATTTTTCTTAAAAGGAAGCCCTTAGTTTGAGGGGAAAACTGCGAAGAAAATAAAAGGCTAAGAGAAAAAGAGCTAATGTTTCTCTCTCTCTCTGGAGAAAATAAAAGTCTTGAAAAATGAAGAAAGGGTGAAAAATAATGATGAAAATAAAAAATTTGTAATTATTCACAAAACATTATCTAAATAATATTTAGTCAGTTAAAAATACTATATTCAGATTGAAATAAAATAATTAAAGAATATCCATAAATAAATTTATAAGGTTTATCAAATAATTTTTAGCATTATTCTCATTTTTATTAAAATTTCTATAAGGGGTTTGAACCCCCCAGGGTGACAGTCGAATTTCTAACCAAGAAAGATGAATTTTCAACTTGGAACCATTCTACTGAAAAAGATGAATTTTCAATCCAAAGGGACCAATTTTTTATTTTAAAAAACGAACTTTCAACAAAAAAGTATAATTTTCGAAAAAAAATATGATTTTTTAACATAATCATTGAATTTTTAATCTACAGTGATGAATTTCTAAACAATTTGTCAAATTTCGAAACAAAAACAATTAAACTTCAACCAGAAACATTTGTATTTTGAACGAAAAAGTTGAATTTTCAACTAAAAATATGAATCCCCGCCAAAAAATTAATTATTAACAATGAAGATCAGCTTTTAACGAAGTTTTTGGTAGAAAAAAATTCTTTGTTTAAAGTCGAACTACTTCCTTAAAAATTCAGTTTTCTGCTTGAAGATTCTTGATTCTAGTTGAAAATGTTTTTATTCAAAATTTAACTGTTATGCTAAAAATTGTTTTTTTTTTAATTAAAAAAAAACTTCAAACTTTATTTTTAATCTAGATTTTTGAATGTTTTGAAAAAAAGCTTTTTAATAATTTTGAAACGTTTCAAGAGAATAAAAAATATTTTTTTAAATTTCAAGATTTTTTATTTTGAAAAATAAGTTTTAAGAGAAACATGAAAAAGATTTTCTAAATTTTCAAAAAAAAGTGTAGAATATTTCGAAGCAACATTTTTCAATTTCACAAGATTACAAAAATTAAGAATAACTTCGAGTATTTTTAAAAGATATTTAGAAGTTTTGAAAAGATTAAAAAATATTTTTAACAGTTTCAAGTTTTGTTCGATTCACTTTCAAACATGTTCCATTTCGAGAACAAATTTTTTAATCAAGATTTTTTAATATTTCGAAAAAAAGCTTCTTTTAAATTTTGAAGGGTTTCAAGGGAACAGAAAAGTATTTTTTAAGATTTCTGGGAAAATTTAAAGAAAAATATTTATTTTTAACCAAATAGTTAGTTCAATTTTCGACCCAAAAGATTAATTTTCTACCAAAAAAGACTCATTTTCAACAAAGTTAATGAATTTTCATCTAAAAAAATTAATTTTCAACCAAAATTAAATAAGTTAAAATGTTAGAAAAATAAATGTTTAACCAAAAAAAAAAAATGTCAAAAAAGATTTTTTTCATAACAAAAAAATGATTTTTTAACTAAAAACAGAAAAATCAAATTTTCAGTTTAGAAAATCAATTTTTAACCAAAAAAATGAATACTCAACAGAATAATTCAGTTTTAAACTAAAAAAGATAAATTTACAAACCAAAAATATAATATTTCAATTTTCAGTTAGAAAAATAACTGTAAGAAAAACGAGTTTTCAGCCAAATTGATTAATTTTCAACTAAAAATATAAATCTTCAAGCGAAAATGGAATAGTTATATCTTCAGTTAAAAAAATTAATTTGCAACTAAAAAAAACGAATGTTCAACCAAAGAAATTATTTTTTAATCACAATGATGAATTTACACAAAAAATATGAAATTGTGTCCAAATAGTGGATTTTTCAATCAAAAAGATGAATTTTCTATTAAAAAAAAAAAAAATTTAACTAAACAGTTTTTTTTCAATTAAAGAAATTAATTCTTAACAAAAAATAGAATGGTCAAATTTTCCACTAAATAGATCAGTTTTTAATGAAAAAGATTAAATTTCTATCAAAAACGTAAATTTTCCAAACAAAAATGGAATAGTTAAAGTGAATTTTCAACTAAAGTGATGAATCTTCAACTAAAAAAATTTAATTTTAAACCAAATACATGAATTTCAAACTAAAAAGATAAATTTTCTACCAAAAATAAAGTAGGATAATTTTTAGTTAGTAAAATAAATTCACCAAAAAAAGACAGATTTTCAACAAATAGTTAAATTTTCACCGAAAACAGATAAATTTTCAACTAAAAATTGAAAAGTTAAATTTTCAGTAAAAAAAATTAATTTCAATAAAATTAAAGAAAATTTTCAACGAAATAGTATAATTTTCAACCAAGAAGATTCTTCTTTTTATTAAAAATTTTTTTTTAATGAAAATGTAACTATTCCATTTTTGGTTAAAAATTGATCTGTTAGTTCATGAATTCAACTATTTGGTTAAAAATCAATGTAATTTTTTAAAAATTCGTCTTTTTTGTAGGAAAATAAACTTCTTGGTTGGAAAAGCATCTATTTGGTTAAAAATTGATGAGTTTAGTTGAAAATTTGTCTTATTGGTTAAATTCAATTTTTTTTTTTTTATTTCAAATAAAAATCTCTTTTGGTCAAAATATCAACTTTTTTTTTTTAATTGAAAATTCATCTTTTTGGTTTGAAAATTCAACACATTGGTTGATAGTTTTTTTCTTAAAAATCTTTTTTTTTCGGTTGAAGATTAATAATTTTAGTAGCACATTCATCTTTCTGGTTGAAAATTGAACCACCTTGTTGAAACTTCCTTTTTTTTTGGGGTAAAAATTAATTTTTGTAACTGAAAATTGATCTATTTGATTGAAAATGAACTTTCTTGTTGAAATATCATATTTTCGGGTTGAAAGTTTAACACTTTTGTATAGAAAATTTGTCTTTTCGTCTTGGAAATTCAACAATTTGGTAGAAAATGCAACTATGTGGTAAAAAATTCGACTGTTTTGTAGAATATTCGTTTTGTTTAGAAAAAATTAATTTTTTAAAATGAAAATTGAACTATTTCATTTTTGGTTAAAAATTGATATTTTTAGTTCAACAATTCAACTAATTGAAAATTAATGTAATTTTTTGAAAATTTTTCTTTTTTGGTAGAAAAATAATCTTCTAGGTTGAAAATGAATCCTTTTTACTCGAAAATTCTACATTTTGAATAAACTTATTTCTTTACTGACTGAACAATTTTTATTTGTTGAGGATACAAATATTTTCATGAAAATTCGTATTTTTCTATAGATAATTAATCTTCCATGATGAAAATTCATATTATTCGTTAAAAATTCAACTATTTCATTAAAAACTAATCTAATTTGAAAATGCAACTGTTTTGTTGAAAGTTATTCTGTTATGGTTGAGGATTCAACTATTATGTTGAAAAAAAATTTTTTGGTTGAAGATTGATATATTTTGAAAAGTTCATCTTTTTGATTGAAAATTTAACTAATTTGTTGGAAATTCGCCTTTTTGGTAAAAAATTCATCTTTTAGGTTGACAATTCAATTATCTGTTTAAAAGTTGAAATATTTTGTTAAAAATGCATTTTTTTAGTTGAAGATTCATCTTAAAAAATTTTGTAGAAGATTTGTCTCTTTTGGTAAAATTGAAATCTTTTTTGGTTGAAATATTAATTATGCATTAAATTAAAATTAACATTTTTGTTAAAATTTTGATTTGACATATCCGAAATCTTCAAAAATCTTTTTGAATTTTCTCAAAAATCTTAAAAAAATTATATTTATAAAACCTCAGAACGAATAAATAAATAAAGTTGAAAAATGAAAAGTTATTCGAAATTTTCATTTTGTACGCAAATTTTTGTTTTCTCTCAAATCGAAAAACCTTACGCGTTTAAAAAAAAGGAACAATTTTTGAAAAATAAATATTTTTAATTATTGAGTTCCGTAAAAAATAGGTGGAAACTCGTTTAAAACTATTTATCTTGTGATAAAGAGTTACTAAAAGTGCCTTCAAAATTTTCAGAGATTTTATCCTATTTCCTTAAATAACAAATGGAAGTCGTGTTCCCGCGCCACTTCTCGTACATCCTCTCGTCATTTGGGATAGTCCTCTCCCTAGCACATGCACGTGAATTTTATTACTAGCAGACGACAATATCTCATTATTTAACAACTAGTTAACTTTATTTTTTAAATTACATTTTTAGGACCAAAAATTATGGCCAATGATTCGATTAATTTTTGCAGAATTTCCACTCCGCTATATAAAAATAACAAAAATAAATTATTATTTATTGTTTATAGAGATCGGAATTTGGGCACTCAGAACAATTTTTGTCTTGGATTAAAGCAATCATTTCTTTAACATTTTTTTTCATTCAACCAAAAAAAATTTCAAAAGGAAGAAAATTATTTCAAATTAAAGACAAATTTGTATATGAACCAGAGTCACGATTTGACCTGGAAACCCCTAGAAATGACCTGGAATTTAATTTGAAAATTCTTTTTCATTTACTGTGGTTGAAAATGTAATAACTTTGGTTGAAGATTGAAATGATTGGTTGAACTCACTTTCAATTTTCAAATAAGTAATTTTATTTCACGAAAAAATTGATCTCTATATGTTTTTAAACATGAATGATAAGAAGGAAATATTAATTGGTTTAGTTTCTATTTACAAAAATTAATTTTCTCCTTTTAAGATTTCAAAATATGTCGGAAAAGAATCTGAAAGATTTTGAGACAATTTTTTTAATGTTTAAGGTTTTAAAAGCTTTTTAGGAAAACTTAATTATTTCCAAAGATATTTAGAAGTTTTGGAAAGATTCGAAAATAATTAAAATCTTGAGAATATTTCAAAAAATGTAAAACGAAATCTAGATTTTTGAAAATTTGGAAAAAAAGAAGCTTCACAAGAATTTTTAAAGGTTTCAAGAAAATAAAAATAAAAAGTTCTTAAGATTCCTGGTAAAATTTCAAATGATTTTTTAATTCAAAAAATAAATTTTAAGAGAAAATTAAAATAGGCTTCCCCAAATTTCGGAAAGGAATGAAGATTTTAATGCAAAATTTTTAAATGTTGCAAGATTAGAACATTTTAGAAAAAATTCGAGTAATTTTGAGAGATATTTAGAAGTTTTGAAAAGACTTTAAAATAATTTAAAACATGTAAATTCTTCAAAAAAGTTTTTAAAAAATGTAGATATTTGAAGATGTTGATGTTTTCGAAAATTGTGAAAGGTTTCAAGGAAACAAAAAAAAAATTTTTTTAAGATTTCGCAGAATTTTTTAAAAATTGTAGGAAAAAATCAAGTAATTTTTAAAGACATTTCAAAGTTTTAAAAAGATTCAAAAGTATTTAAAACATGTAAATATTTCAATTTTTTTTTAATCTAGATTTTCTAATATGGCGAAAAAAAGCTTTTTAAGAATTTTGAAAGGTTTGAAGAGAATAAAAAATATTTTTTTAGATCCTGGGGAAATTTCAAGACCTTTTTTTATCTAATTTTTTAAAAATTAATTTTCAAATAAGTAATTTTATCTCACGACAAAATTTATCTCTGAATTTTTTTAAACATAGATGATAAAAAGGAAATATTAATTGGTTTAGCTTCTATTTACAGAAATTAATTTTCAGTTTTGAAGATTTCAAAATATGTCGAAAAAGAATCTGGAAGATTTTAAGACAATTTTTTTAATGTTTAAGGTTTTAAAAACTTTTTAGGAAAACTGAATTCTTTCAAAAGATATTTAGAAGTTTTGGAAAGATTCGAAAGTAATTAAAATCTTAAGAAGATTTCAACACATGTGAAACAAAATGTAGATTTTTGAAAATTTTGAAAAAAAAGAAAGCTTCATAAGAATTTTTAAAGGTTTCAAGAAAATAAAGAAAAAAGTTCTCAAGATTCCTGGTAAAATTACAAATGATTTTTTAATTCAAAAAATAAAGTTCAAGAGAAAATTAAAGAAGACTTCCTCAAATTTCGGAAAATAATGTAGAAGATTTTAAAGCAAAATTTTTCAATTTTGCAAGATTAGAAAATTTTAGAAAAAATTCGAGTAATTTTGAGAGATATTTAGAAGTTTTGAAAATATTTTAAAATAATTTAAAACATGGAAATATTTCAAAATTTTTTTTTAAAAATGTACATATTTGAAGATGTTGATGTTTTCAAGAATTTTGAAAGGTTTCAAGAGAACAAAAAAAATATTTTTTAAGATTTTGCTGAATTTTCAGAATTTTTTAAAAATTGTAGGAAAAAATCGGGTAATTTTAAGAGACATTTCGAAGTTTTAAAAAGATTCAAAAATATTTAAAACATGTCAATATTTCAATTTTTGTTTAATCCAGATTTTCTAATACGGCGAAAAAAAGCTTTTTAAGAATTTCGAAAGGTTTCAAGAGAATAAAAAATATTTTTTTAGATCCTGGGGAAATTTCAAGATTTTAATTTAATTCATTTTTTTAAACTCAATTTTCAAATAAGTAATTTTATTTCAGGACAAACTTTATCTCTAAATGTTTTTAAACATAAATGATAAGAAAGGAAATATGAATTGGTTTAGTTTCTATTTACAAAAATTAATTTTCACTTTTGAAGATTTCAAAATATGTCGAAAAAGAATCTGGAAGATTTTAAGACAATTTTTTTCATGTTTAAGGTTTTAAAAGCTTTTTAGGAAAACTTAATTATTACCAAAGATATTTAGAAGTTTTGAAAAGATTCAAAAATAATTAAAATCTTGAGAAGATTTCATAAAATGTAAAACAAAATGTTGATTTTTGAAAATTTCGAAAAAAGAAGCTTCTTAAGAATTTTTAAAGGTTTCAAGAAAATAAAAAAAAAGTTCTCAAGATTCCTGGTAAAATTTAAAATGATTTTTTGATTCAAAAAATATATTTCAAGAGAAAATTAAAGAAGACTTCCTCAAATTTCGGAAAAGAATTTTTCAATTTTGCAAGACTGGAAAATTTTAGGAAAATTTCGAGTAATTTTGGGAGATATTTAGAAGTTTTGAAAAGATTTTTAAATAATTTAAAACATGTAAATATTTCAAAAAAGTTTTTAAAAAATGTAGATATTTAAACATGACGATGTTTTCAAGAATTTTGAAAGGTTTCAACGGAACAAAAAAATATTGTTTTGAGATTTTGCAGAATTTTTCAAAATTTTTTA
>CAKNYM010048645.1:109312-120211 GCA_932195095.1 Andricus curvator
CATTTTTCACATAAAACCAATACTTTCTCATTATGATGAGAATGTAAAAAAAACGAAATATCAACCAGTGCAATCGAACGAAACAAGATTAATTTTTAACAAATAGTTCAATCTTCAACCAAATGGATTAATTTTCAACAAAAGGCTTTGATTTTTTACTGAAGTAGGCGAATTTTTAACAAAATTGTTAAGTTTTCAAGCTAAAAAGTCGATCGTTTTAGAAAACCGTTGATTTTTATACCGTAAAGAAGAATTTTCATCAAGAAAGTTAATTTTCAATTAATTAAGATTTTTTTCAATCAAGAATCTTAATTTTCTATCGGAAAAAAAGAATTAAAAAAAAAGATACATGAGTTTTCAACTAAGAAACACAAATTTTGACTAAAAATGAAATACTCAAATTTTCAGTTCAAAAAATTATTATTTTTTTACCAACAAAACTAATTCCCAAGAAAATAGTTAAATTTTCAACCAAACCATTTTCAAATAAAATCAATAATCTTCAACGAGAAAAATGAATTTTTTTCAAAGTAATTCATGAATTCACAAAAAAATGTAATAGTTAATTTTTCAACCAGGGAAAGATTTTAATTTCAAATAAAAAATAGTTCAATTGAACCAAAGAAGACGAATTTTCGACAAAATACTTGATTCCTCAACAAATAGAGATTTTTCAGTCAATAAAGAAAATAATTTTATCCAAAATGTAGAATTTTCGAGTCAAAGATTAATTTTCAACCAAGAAAATTAATTTCCTACTATAAAAAACAAATTCTGGAATTGTTAAGCTAAAAAACGAGCCCTCTACATAACCGTTACATTTTCAATGAAAAAATTACATTTTCAACCCAAAAAAAAACTGAAACCAAGAATATTAATTTTTTACTAAAAAAGACGAATTCTCAATAAAATACATAAATTTTTAACCAAATAATTACATTTTCAACCAAGAAGATTTCTTTTTTAGTAAAAAAGAAGAATTTTTAACAAAATGCATACATTTCTAACAAAATAGTTGAATTAAAAAAAAAATGGAATAGTTAAATTTTCATTTAAAAATATAGATTTTCCATAAAAAAAATAATCTTCTACAAAACAGTAGAATTTTCTACCACATAGATGAATTTTCAACCGTATTGTTGAACTTTCATTATATATAAATAAATAAAAAATAATTTAATTTAGCCAAAAAGAAGAATTTTTAACGAATTACATACATTTTCAACCAAATAGTTATATTTTCGACCAAGAAGATTATTTTTCTATCAAAAAAGACGAATTTTTAACAAATTACATAAATTTTCAACCAAATCGTTACATTTTCAACCAAATCGTTACATTTTCAACCAAGGTGATTATTTTTTTTACCAAGAAGATGAATTTATATCAAAGTACATCGATTTTCAACAAAATGATTGAATTTCTAAACTAAGAAGATCAATTTTTAACCAAGAATGGAATAGTTAAATTTTCATGTAAAAAAATAAATTTTTATTAAAAAAAAAATCTTCTATAAAATATTTGAATTTTCAACCCAAAGATATGAAATATCAACAAAAAAGTTAATTTTCAAACAAATAGTTAAATTTTCAACCAAAGAAATGAATGTTCTACTGAAATTATGGATATTCAACCAAAAAAATTATTAATTAAAAAAATTAAGACGAATTTTCGACAAATTACATTAATTTTCAATCAAATAGTTGATTCAAACTAAAAAGATGAATTTTCAATCAAAAATATAATAGTTGATATTTCATCAGAAAAATATTTTAATTTTCAATAAAAAGCAATTGAATTTAACAGAAAAAGACGAATTTTCAACAAAATACATCAATTTTTACCAAATAGTTGCATTTTCGACCAAGAAGATTATTTTTTCACCAAAAAAGAGGAATTTTCAAGAAATCACATAAATTTTTAACCAATAGTTGCATTTTCAACCAGAAAGATTATTTTTCTACCACAAAAGACGATTTTTTGAAACAAATTACATTAATTTTTAACCAAATATTTTAATTGTTAAACTAAAAATATCCATTTTCAACCGTATATGGAAAATTTGGATTATCATTTTAAAAAATACTTCCTAATAAAATCAAACGAATCTTCTACAAAACTATCGAATTTTCTACCACATAGTTGAATTTTTTTACAAAATTGTGGAATTTCAAAGACAAAAAAAAAGAAATTTTCTATAAAAAAACAGTTTACTATTCATCCCGAAAATATGAAATTTACACAAAAAAGTTCATTTTCAAACAAATAGTTAAATTTTTAGTTAAAAAAATTAATTGTCACCCCAAGAAAGGGCAGTTTTAACAAATTAGTTCAATCAATAACCAAAGAGATGAATTTTCTACTAAATACATCAATTTTTAACCAAATAGTTGCATTTTCAACCAAAAAGATTATTTTTCTACCAATAAAATACGATTTTTTTTGAAAAATTACATTAATTTTATACCAAATATTTTAATTGTTAAACTAAAAATATTCATTTTCAACCATATATGGAAAAGTTAAATTATCATATTGAAAAATACTTCTTGATAAAATAAAACGAATCTTCTACAAAACAATCGAATTTTCTACCACATAGTTGCATTTTTTTACAAAATTGTGGAAATTCCAAGACAAAAAGACGAATTTTCTATAAAAAATAGTTGGTTATTCACCCCGAAAATAAGAAATTTAAACAAAAAAGTTCATTTTCAAACAAATAGTTGAATTTTTAGTTGAAAAAATTATTTTTTACCCCAAGAAAGGGAAGTTTTAAGAAATTAGTTCAATCAATAACCAAAGACATGAATTTTCTACTAAATTTATGAATCTTCAACTAAGAAAATTAATTTTGAAGAAAGTAGTTCAACTGAGTTAAATTTTCAACCCAAAAAGATGAATTTTCAACAAAATACATCAATTTTCCAACAAATAGTTGCATTTTCAACCAAAAAGATTTTTTTTTTTACAAAAAAAGACGAATTTTTAACAAATTACATAAATTTTCAATGAAATAGTTGCTTCTTCAATCAAGAAGATTATTTTTTAATAAAAAAAGACAAATTTTCAACAAATTACATTAATTTTCAACCAAATAATTGAAATTTTCAACTAAAAAGATCAATTTTTAACCAGAAATGGAACAGTTAAGTTTTCATTTAAAAAAAAAAATAATTTTTAATAAAAAAACGCATATTCTACAAAACAGTCGAATTTTCTACCAAATTGTTGAATTTCCAAGTTAAAAACACGCGAGTTTTCTATACGAAACTGTTACATTTTCAACCCAAAAATATGAAATTTCAACAAAAATGTTAATTTTTAACCACAAAGTTAAATTTTCAATTAAAAAAATTAATTTTTACCCCAAAAAAGGGAAGTTTGAACAATTTAGTTCAATTTTTAACAAAATGGTTGAATTTTCAACCAAAAAGATTATTTTTTTTTATAAAAAAGGATGAATTTTTAACAAATTACATACATTTTCAATGAAATAGTTGATTCTTCAACCAAAAAGATTATTTTTTAACCAAAAAAGTCGAATTTTCATCAAATTACGTTAATTTTCAACCAAATAGTTGAATTTTCAAACTAAAAAGATAAATTTTTGATAAAAAATATAATAATTATAGAAATTTCTTTAGACCGTTTATTGATACTAAAAAATTGGAGGCCTTTACTACCATAGATGTAAAATTTATTTTTGATAATAAAGCATCGGCACGTTTCGAACTGGTTTTCAGTTTCTTTTCAAGATGCAAAAAATACAAAAATTTTCGAAGATTTCAAAAATCTGTAAAAATATTTTAATATTGTCTGAATTAATTCAAGTGTTATGTTTTATATTATATTAACTTTTAAATTAACTTAAATAATATTAGAATATTTTTTCAGGTTTTTAAAATCTTCAAAAATTTTTGTACTTTTCGCATCTTGAAAAGAAACTGAAAACCAGTTCGAAATGCGTCGATGCTTTGTTATCAAAAATATATTTAAAATCTTGGTACAGGCATTCAATTTTTGATTATCAATAACCGGTCTAAAAAAATTTCTATAATTATTGTATTTTTCATTGAAAATTTATCCTTTTAGTTTGAAAATTGAACTCCTCGGTTTAAAGTAAACTACGTTCTTAAAAATTCATTTCTTTGGTTCAAGATTGAACTACCTAAACCCTCGGTTTAAGGTCAGTGTCGGGGGTCGCATGCAAATAGCCTTGGCCCTAAATCGGGGGAATCCAAACGTATACAGTCAGGGCCGTGGAACCATTTCTTTTGAATTTTTAACTAAAATGATGAATCTTCAACCAAAAATATGAATTTTTAAACAAATAGTTAGTTGAATTCTCAACCCAAAAGATTAATTTTCTACCAAAAAAGACTCATTTTCAACAAAGTTCATGAATTTTCATCTAAAAAAAATAAATTTTCAACCAAAACTAAACTAGTTAAAATGACAGAAAAATAAATGTTCAACCAAAACATAAAAAAATGTCAAGAAAAGATTTTTTTCATAACAAAAAAATGATTTTTCAACTAAAAACAGGAGAATTAAATTTTCAGTTAAGAAAATCAATTTTCAACCAAAAAAATGAATTCTCAACAGAATAATTCAATTTTAAACTAAAAAAGTAAACAGATCATTTTTTAATGAAAAAGATTACATTTATATCAAAAACGTAAATTTTCCACAAAAAATGGAATAGTTAAATTGAATTTTATACTAAAATGATGAATCTTCAAATAAAAAATTTAATTTCAAACCAAATACATGAATTTTGAATTAAAAAGATAAATTTTCTACCAAAAATAAAGTAGGATAATTTTCAGTAAGCAAAATAAATTTTCAAACCAAAAACAAACGGATTTTCAACCAAAGAAATTAATTTTTTACCGAAAAGATGAGATTTCAATGAAATAGTATAATTTCCAACCAAGAAGATTAAATTTTTATAAAAAAAAAATGTTTCGCCAAAAAATGGAAGTTATATTTCCAGTTAACAAATATGAATTTTTAACCAAATAGTTATTTGAATTTTCAACACAAAAGATTAATTTTTTCTACCAAAATTAAAATAGTTGAAATGTCAGAAAAATAAATGTTCAACCAAAAAAGAAAAAATGTCAAAAAAAGATTTTTTTCATAACAAAAAAATGATTTTTGAACAAAATACAGAAGAATTAAATTTTCAGTTAAGAAAATCCATTTTCAACAAAAAAAATGAATTCTCAACAGAATAATTTAATTTCAAGCTTAAAAAGATAAATTTACAAACCAAAAATATAATATTTTAATTTGAAGTTAGAAAAATAACTGTAAGAAAAACGAGTTTTCAGCCAAATTGATTAATTTTCAAGCGAAAATGGAATAGTTATATCTTCAGTTAAAAAAATTAATTTTCAACTAAAAAGAAACGAATTTTCAACTAAACAGTTTTTTTTCAATGAAAGAAATTAATTCTTGACAAAAAATAGAATAGTTAAATTTTCCACTAAACAGATCATTTTTTAATGAAAAAGATTACATTTATATCAAAAACGTAAATTTTTCACAAAAAATGGAATAGTTAAATTGAATTTTCAACCAAAATGATGAATCTTTAACTAAAAAAATTTAATTTTAAACCAAATACATGAATTTCAAACTGAACAGATAAATTTGCTACCAAAAATAAAGTAGGATAATTTTCAGTTAGTAAAATAAATTTTCAAACCAAAAACAAACGAATTTTCAACTAAAGAAATTAATTTTTAACCGAAAAGATGATATTGCAATGAAATAGTATAATTTTCAACCAAGAAGATTAAATTTGTATTAAAAAAAAAATTTTCGACAAAAAATGGAAGTTATATTTCCAGTTAAAAAAAATTCTAAGTAAGAAAAATCTCATTTTCAACCAAAAAGATCAATTTTCACATTTTCAACCAATAGGATGAATTTTTAACAAAGTACATGAATTTTCAAACCAAATAGTTGAATTTTTAAAGGAATTTCCAACCAACAGTTCTAGGAAGGCCTAAACCGCGGGGCCCTAAACCGCGGGGCCCTAAACCGCGTGGCCCTAAACTGCGGGTCTGGTGTAATTTGTTAAACCTTCCAGTTTTTAGGATAAAAATTAATTTTTTAAACTAAAAATTTAACTATGTTGTTGAAAATTAACCTTTTTGTTCAAATTTCATATTTTCTGTTCGACTGTTTTGCAGAAGATTCTTTTTTTTGTTAAAAATTATTTTTTGTTTTAATGAAAATATAACTATTCCATTTTTGGTTGCAAATTGATTTGTTTAGTTTATGAATTCAACAATTTGTTTCAAAATTAATGTAATTTGTTAAAAATTCGTTTTTTTTGTTTAGGAAAATAAACTTCTTGGTTGAAAAAACATCAATTTGGTTCAAAATTGATGAGTTTTGTTGAAAATTTGTCTTATTGGTTGAATTCAATTGTTTTTTATTTAAAATTAAAATCTCTTTTGGTCAAAATCTCAACTATTATATTTTTTATTGAAAAATCATCCTTTGGGTTGAAAATTCAACACCTTGGTTGACAGTTTTACTACTTTCTTAAAAATTATTTTTTTCGGTTGATGATTCATAATTTTAGTAGAACATTCATCTTTTTGGTTGAAAATTGAACTACCTTGTTGAAACTTCCTTTTTTTGGGGTAAAAATTAATTTTTTAAACTGAAAATTGAACTATTTGATTGAAAAAGAACTTTTTTCTTGAAATATCATATTTTCTGGTTGAAATTTTTAATACTTTTGTATAGAAAATTCGTCTTTTCGTCTTGGAAATTCAAAAAGTTGGTAGAAAATTCAACTATGTGGTAAAAAATTTGACTGTTTTCTAGAATATTCGTTTTGTTTATGAAAAATTAATTTTTTAAAATGAAAATTGGAATATTTCATTTTTTGTTGAAAATTGATATTTTTAGTTTAACAATTCAACTAGTTGAAAATTAATGTAATTTGTTGAAAGTTCGTCTTTTTTGGTAGAAAAATAATCTTCTTGGTTGAAAATTAATCTTTTTGACTCGAAAATTCTACATTTTGGATAAACTTGTTTTCTTTACTGACTGAAAAATCTTTATTTCTTGGGGATTCAAGTATTTTGTCGAAAATTCGTCTTTTTTGTCCACTTCAACTATTTTTGATTTAAAATGAAAATCTTTCCTTGGTTAAAATATTAGCTTTCACATTTTTTTTGTGAATTCATCTTATACTTGTAAAAAAATTAATTTTTTTGCTGTTGAAAATGTAACTACATTGCTGAAAATTCGTTTTTTTTTTGTTGAAAATTAATTTTTTTTAACTAGAATGTTAATTATTTATTCTTATTTGAAAATGTATCCCTTTTTATTGAAAATTCCACCACTTGATTCAAAACTGAACTACTTCGATAAAAATTTTTTTAGTTGAAAATGGTTTGGTTGAAAATTTGACTATTGTAGGATAATTTTTATCAATATAAGATTGATAAAATTTAAATATTGTTTAAAAAAAATGAGCGTTAGCGTTCTTTTTGAAAAAAGTTTGTTACATTAGTTATACTCACTTCCTGCCATGGGCGATCATATTTTGTATTTACTTTAATTCTGATTGATTAATAAATAAGTTAAAAGACAAATCTTGTAAAATCTAAGCATTAGCAATCCTATACTATTTTCTTGAAAATTCGTTTTTCTTTTATTAGAAAAAAAAAATTTTCTGACAGAAAATTTGAGTATTTCATTTTTGGTCAAAATTTGTGTTTCTCAGTTGAAAATTCATGTGTCTTTTTTTTTAATTTCTTTTTTTGTTGATAGAAAATTAAGATTCTTGCTTGAAAATTCATCTTAAGAAATTGGTTGAAAATTAACTAACTTGATGAAAATTCTTCTTTTCCGGCTTAAAAATCAACGGTTTTCTAAAACATTCGTCTTTTTTCCTTGAAAATTCAACTGTTTTGTTAAAAATTAATCTTTTTTTATTGGATTCAACTGGTTGAAAATTCGTCATTTTCGGTTAAGTTCAATTGCTTTTTTTTATTGAAAATTAAAATTTTTTCTTGTTTAAATATCAAATATTACATTTTTGATCGAAAATTCATCTTTTTAGTTTAAAAATTCAACTATTTGGTTGAAGATTAATGTAATTTGTTGAGAATTTGTCATTTTAGTAATAAAATAATCCTCTTGGTTGAAAATGCAACTATTTGGTTAGAAATTGATGTATTTTGTTGAAAATTCATCTTTTGGGATTGAAAATTCTACTCCTTGGTTGAAACTTGAACTACTTTCTTAAAAAATTAAAACTGAACTAAAAATATAATAGTTGATACATCAACAACAAAAAAAGACTTTAAGGCCATGTGACGAGTGGCTCACGTGACCGGATACCTACCTTATCGACACTTTTTTTTTGTAAACTTATTTTCACACGAACAGCCACATCGAGTTGAAAATTTGGGAAACTAAATATAAAGCACTAATGAATGCGGCTCTCGTCCTAAATTTTTATAAGTATGAGAAAAAAATTTGTTTATAACAAATTTTTTTTTGCTTTTTTCATAATTATAAAAACTTAGGACCAGAGACGCGTTTCTTAGTGCTTCTTATTTATTATCCCAAATTTTTAGCTCGATGTGGCTATTCGTGTGAAAATAAGTTTACAAATAAAAAAAGTGTCGGTAAGGTAGGAATCCGGTCACGTGACCCACTCGTCACAGGGCCTTAAGTTTAAATAAAAAACCAATTAAATTGGACCAAATAACTTACTGTCAACCACTGAATAGATTTAAATAAATTGGTGTTAAGTGTTTTTTTCTACTGGTCAAAAATCAATATTGTTTAAGGCCATGTTATATATTAGTCACGTGACCCAGCCAGTCCTGAGATCGATATTTTTTGTCCCATATTTAAAAATAAAAGTTAAAATAGAGCGGAAAAAATTTGGGAAAATATTAATAAATATAAAAGGACAGTGTGTGGTAAAGCATAGAGTTGGGGAAGAAAAAAAAGTTATTATTGGAATAACAAATATCGACCGGCAATCAAGCGATCTGCATTATCAACAGTGCTGACACCATGGATATATCAAATATCAATTTGTTTATTTGCACCAAACCAGCAAATATTATCAAGTGTAATTTTTGCAACCGATTGTTGCATCATTTTCCTCAAGACATGTGAGCCAGAACCTCAAAAATGTTTCATTGAGAACATTGAAAATTGGTTACAGAGTTCTACAGCACGGTCGGTATTATTTATTCATTACATTTTTTTCTTCAACATTTCGAACCAAATGTTGTATACAAACGCAGATTAAAGTTTCCTGATGCTTTCCCCAAAGTTTCCACTCGATATCTCATTTTGTGTGGACATGAGTTGTTGCACAAAAAATGCCGATATTGCTCCGGTTTTAATTTCTTCAAAAAATTTTTTTTCTAAATTTCGAGCCAAATGTTGTATACAAACGTACATTATTGTTTCCTGAGGCTTTCCCCAAAATTTCAACTCGATATCTCATTCGGTGTGGACGTGAGTTGTTGCAAAAAAATTATCGATAATTTAGATCACGTGACAGCTGGAAATTTTTTTTTTTTTTCAAAAATTAAAAATCAATATTAAAAAATATTGATTTTTTACCAGTAGACAAAAAACCATTAACACCAATTTATTTAATACATTTATCCGGTCGAGAACCATAACATCAAAAATTCTAAATATAGATTCGATATATTTTTTCCCTTGGGCGGAAATAAAAATGTGTTCTTGAAGAATCAAGTTTACGTGGGGACCTTGAGTGGGAAAATTTGTGGTACGACCGGAAAAAATAAATTGTGTGTTAAATTGGTATTTAGGTTTTGTAAATGGTATACAGGATTCGGTAGGTGCTCAGTTGTAGTTCCAGCCAAATCTGGTATCATCTCAGACTTTTAGATCCGTCCAGGGAGTTGATCGTTCCCGCGCCGCGTCTGGGTACGGATGCGGGGACAGATCGGTGTCACGTGAACCCTCCGGATATATCAGCTTCCTAGTCTTCTTGCTCACCTAGTTTATATCGTCATTAGTTTGATGACATCTTTGCTATTTTTTCGAAAGATATTGTTTTTAATGGACCCAATGGAGCGTTCACATTAGGGTGGTCCAAAAATGCATTGCAAATTTTTTTTTCAATCTAGGGGGCAAGATACCGCCCCCCCCCCCCAAAAAAGTTTCCATTTCCGGAGACAGAAAATCCTTAATTTTTTTTCTCGAAATTCAAATATTAACACGTGCCACCGGACACTTCAAAATCCAATTTAATTAACATGGGGAAATTTTGGATTTTCTACAAAAAAAAAAAAAACGAACTCAATATTTGAAACTAAGTTCAACAAAGTTTCGGGTAGACTGGTTCAATATGAATGAAATCTTTTTGAAGGCCTAATACCAGTATTTTTGATGTTAGATTCAACAGAGGTCTCTGTTATAGAATCGTTGATAAGAAGATAATCTACTATTTCAAAATTAATTTTTATTATGCGAAATTAAATTAAAACGCGAGAAATTAAGTTTTAAATAATTCACTGCGAACTGGATTTGAACCAGCAACAGCCCAATTGGTAGAGCACCTCACATGTAATGAGTTGGTTGCTGGTTCAAATCCAGTTCGCAGTGAATTTTTTAGGTTTTAATTTAATTTCGCATAATAAAAATTAATTTTGAAATAGTAGATTATCTTCTTATCAACGATTCTATAACAGAGACCTCTGTTGAATCTAACATCAAAAATACTGGTATTAGGCCTTCAAAAAGATTTCATTCATATTAAACCAGTCTAACCGAAACTTTGTTAAAACTTAGTTTCAAATTTTGAATTAATAACTAGCCTTAAAATAATATCATCTCTAAAATAATAATTTCGATCGAAGTTAA
>CAKNYM010048645.1:120221-130367 GCA_932195095.1 Andricus curvator
AATTTTCACTGGTGAACTGCGATAGCTCAATTGGTAGAGCACCTCACATGTAATGAGATGGTTGCTGGTTCAAATCCAGTTCGCAGTGAGTCACATGGCCTTAACAAAATAGTTTAATTTTCCGGAAAACAATGAAACCTTTAACAAAATCGTACAATTTTTATAACTGGCAGTGATGAATTATGAAACAAAAATATAATGGTAGACTTTTCAATTTAAAATAATTAACTTTAAAAAGAAAAGAAGATGAATTTTCAACTGAAAAAGATATCGAGAGATGAATTTTCAATCTCAAAGGATTCAACAAAAATGCAACAAAATCGTTGAATTAATGACCAAAAAAGATTACTTTTTACCAAAATAGTTGAATTTTCAAGAAAGCAATGAAATTTTTAACCAAATAATTAATTTTTATCCAAAAAGATTAATCGTGAACCAAAAATATAATACTAGACTTTTCAATTAAGAAGAAACTTTCAACCAAAAAAGGTAACTTTTCTACCAAAAGCTTAATTTTAAATCCCCATGAAGTTTAACATGTATTTCCCATAAGAAAAAAAGACGTTTTTGTAAATCTTATTCAGAATCCTCAATATTATCTCAATCGAGTTGAAACTCAACATTTCTCTTCGCAATTAGATATTGATTACGAATAAAATATCACTTTTCAAAAACCAACACCATCAGTCTGTTTTATAGGGTCCCAAAGAAACCCCATAAGTGAAAAAATGGGTTTTTCGAGTTTTTGGCGCTAATTATGTTTTTTTTGCGGTTTTATTATTGCGAATTCTTTCTAATACATAAAATGTGACTTTACACTAAAAACTAGATATTTTAATGAATTGTTCAAACAATTTATTATTGTTTTTAGCAATTTTCTCATAGAATGTAGTTAGAAAGACGCGGTTTTTTCACAAATTTTCCATTTGTTGTCCAATTTTTAATTAAAGGGAAGTAATAGTTCATCAATGTTAACAATAGTGATTGTTTAAACAATTTATTATAATTATTAATAATATTATATTTGAATAATGCTAGAAAGATGCGGATTTTTTTAAAATTTCTGGCTTTTTATCCAATTTTCATCTTTAGTGAAGTAATACTAAAAAGTTAACAAAATAATTGTTTGAACAAATAATTATTAATAATATTATGTTTGAATAATGCTGAAAAGATGCGTTTTTTTTGAAATTTCTGGTTTTTGTCCACTTTTCATTCGAAGTGAAGTAATTATGAATTCAAGTTAAAAAAATAATTGTTTAAACAATTTATTATACTTATTAATAATATTATAATTGAATAATGCTAGAAAGATGCGTTTTTTTTTAAATTTCTGGCTTTTTGTTTAATTTTCATTTGGAGTGAAGTAATAATGAATTCAAGTTAACAAAATAATTGTTTAAACAATTTATTATCATTGTTGATAATATTCTCTTTGCTTAATCGGTAGAATGTTGCGGTTTTTTCTGAAATTTTCAACTGTTTGTTTATTTTTTATTAGGCGTGACTTGATAATTAATTAGATTTAGCAAAAATAATTGTTTAAACAAATTATTATTGTTTATGACTATCTTCATCTACATTGATTGCGCCTGATAGTTGCGGTTTTTTGCAATTTTTACCTTTCTGTCCTTTTTTCACTTAGTGAGGTGATAATTAATTAAACTTAACAGGAAAGTTGTTTAAACAATTTAATATTGTCTATAACTATCTTTTCTCAGATAAGTGCTAGAAAGTGGCTGTTTTTTCTAAAATCTTTCACTTTGCATCGCCTTTTTATTTATGAACAAGTAATAAGTCAACCACAACAAAAATGATTTTTAAAAAGGTATTATGGTTTTAAGTGAATTATTTTTGCTCTTTTCCAAATGCTTAAAAAAATGAATTTAAAGAAAAAAAACTATTTTACACAAGAGGTAAAAACAAAGAATAGAATACATAAATGACTTGTAAACGTTTTTTTTTGGATTACAACAAGAAGTTTATTGCAAAGCGTAAAAGAAAAACTTGGAATTGCAAATCTCTAATGTTTATATATCAATTGTTAGTAATTAAGCAGGCGAAGCAAAGTGAAAGATTTTAGAAAAAACCGCCACTTTCTAGCACTTATCTAAGAAAAGATAGTTATAAACAATATTAAATTGTTTAAACAACTTTTTTGTTAACTTTATTTAATTATTACCTCACTAAGTGAAAAAAGGACAAAAAGGTAAAAATTGCCGTAAAACCGCAACTATCAGGCGCAATCGATATAGATGAAGATAGTCATAAACAATAATAATTTGTTTAAACAATTATTTTTGCTAAATGTAATTAATTATCAAGTCACGCCTAAAAAAAAATAAACAAACAGTTGAAAATTTCAGAAAAAACTGCAAAAAAATAATAAATTGTTTAAAAAATTCATGAAAATATCTAGTTTTAAGTATAAAGTCATATTTTATGTATTAGAAACAATTCGCATTAAAAAACCGCAAAAAAATCATAATTAGCGCCAAAAACTCGAAAAACCCATTTTTTCACTTATGGGGTTTTTTTGGGACCCTATAAAACAGACTTATGGGGGTGATATTTGAAAAGTGATATTTTATTCGTATTCTATGGCTAATTATGAAGAGAAATTTTGAGTTTCAACTCGATTGAGATAATATTGAGGATTCTGAATAAGATTTACAAAAACGTCTTTTTTTCTTATGGGAAATACATGTTAAACTTCATGGGGCTTGCGCCACCCCTAAATATAATTTTTTTTCAAAACAAAAGAAATGGATTTATTTTTGGGTGGATTCGAACAAATTTGGGGGGTGTCCCGATAAAAATTAAAAAAAAAAATTTTCCAATGCATTTTTGGACCACCCTATTGTTTAACCCAGAAGATTAATTTTTATCTTTTACGACAGAAAGTTCATCTTCCTGATTGAAAATCCCACTCTTTCTTAATTAATTTCACTTTATGTATTTCGTTAAAAATCCTTCTTTTTTGGTATGAGTTCAATTTTCTTGTTAAAAATGCAACTTTATGATCCAAAATTATTCTGTTTTAGTTGAAGGTTTAAGTATTTTGTTGAAAATTTGTCATTTTGGCTTGAAAATTCAATAATTCGGTAGAAAATTCAAATTGTTTGTCAGAATTCGTTTTTTCCTTGAATGCTAATTTTTTTAAATGAAAACTTAATTATTTCATGTTTGGTCCAAAGTTGATCTTTTCTGGTTTAAAAAATCAACTCTTTGATTGAAAATCGATGTAATATTTTGAAAATTCTTATTTTTTGGTAGAAAATTAATCTTCTTGGTTGAAAATTCAACTAACTGGTTAAAAATGTATGTATTTTGATGAAGATTTGTCTTTTTTGGTAGAAAATTTTTCTGCATGGTGGATAATTCTACTATTTGGTTAAAAATTTATTCATTCTGTTGACAAATTTTCTTTTTTTGTGAAAAAAAATTTTTCTATAAAATGCAACTGTTATGTCAAAAATTAACCTGGTTTAGTTGAGGAATCAAACCTTTTTAAAAAATTTGTCTTTTTGACATGAAAATTCAATAATTTGATAGAAATTTCAAAAGTTTGGGTGGAAAATTAACTTTTTTGTTGAAAGTGCATATTTTTTAGGGGCAAATTTTTCTTCTTTGTGAAAAATTTACCCTTTTGGCCTGAAAATTCAATAATCTGGTAGAAAATTCAACTTTTTTATTAAAATTTGCAATTAAAAAGAATTAACTTTCAACCAGAAAGACGACTTTTCTATAAAAAACTTCATTTTAAATTCAAAAGGAAGAATTTTCTACCAAAAAAAAAACGAATGTTCAACAAAAGAAAAATGATCAATTATGAATTTTCGACAAAAAAGATGATTTTTTAACAAAATAGTTCAATTTTTCGGAAAACAATTAAACTTTTAACAAAATCGTAGAATTTTTATAACAACAGTTGAATTATCGACCAAAAAAATTACTTTTTAACAATATAGTTGCATTTTCAAGAAAATAATAAAATTTTCAGAAAAATGGTGGAATTTTTAACCAAAAAGATTTGTTCTAAATGAAAAATATAATCGATGACTTTTCAATTGAAGTAATCAACTTTCGACCAAAAAGATGATTTTTCTATACCAAAAGCTTAATTTTAAATCCAGAAGGACGAATTTTCTACCCCAAAAAAAAACGAATGTTCAACAAAAAAAAAGATCAATGATAAAGTATCGACCAAAAAATATGACTTTTCTTAAAGTAGTTAAAATTTTTTAGGAAAATAGTAGAATTTTTAATCAAAAGAGATTAATTCTCAACCAAAAATATAATTTGACTTTTCCATTAAAAATAATTAACATTCAACCAAAAAATATGACTTTTCTACCAAAAGATTAATTTATTGTAAATCCAAAAGAACGAATTTTATACCCAAAAAGACGAATTTCCAACAAAACAGTGGAATTATCGACCAAAAATATTACTTTTTAACAAAACAGTTGAATTTTCAACGAAATAATTAAATTTTCAATCAAATAGTAGAGTTTCAAACCAAAAGCAATGCATTCTGAACCAAAAAAATAATAGTGGACTTTTTAAATTAAAAAAAATTGACTTTCAACCAAAAAAGATAACTTTTCTACCACAAGCTTAATTTTAAGTCCAGAAGGATCAATTTCTGAAAATGATTTTTTATTTCGAAAAATTAATTTTAGGAGATTATTTAAAAAGATTTCAAACATTTTTTAAAATTGTGAAGGAAGGATATGAAAGATTTTAAGGAAATTTGGTTAATTTTGCAGAATTAAAAAAAAATGCAGGAAAAATTAGTATAATTTTTAATGATTAGAAGGTTCAGAAGGTCTGAAAAGATTAAAAAAAATAATTTTCTTAAGATTGGTGTGAAAATTCAAAATCATTTTTTATTTTGAAAAATAATTTTCAAGAGAAAACTAAAAAAGTTTTTAAAACATATCAAACGATTTCCTAAAATTTCGAAGGAGTCTAAAAGATTTTAAAGCAAACTGATTCAATTTGGTAAGATTAAAAAATAAAAAAAATAAAATCGAGTAAATTCAAGAAGTATTAAGAAGAATTGAAGAAATTCAAAAAGAATTTTAAACTTGAAAAGATTTTTAGAAATGTAGATTTTTAAAGATTTCAAAAAAAACTTTAGAAGCTTTAAAATAATTTCGAAAGGTTTCAAGAGAATGAACAAATTTCCTTAAAATTCCTGGGAAAATGTAGAAGATTATAAGGCAACTTTTTACATTTTGAACGATTTTTCAAAATTTAAAAAAAAATTCGAATCTTGGAAACATTTCCAAAAATTTATCAAATATTTCCTAATTTATTCCAAACTTCTAAAAGTCCTAAACAACTTTTAAAAAGAGGTGAATTTGGGCTTTGGTGTAAAGAAGGAGAAGGAAGAAGATTACTGAGGATAAGTTTGAATTCCTTTTTTTTTTGTTCACTAATAATTTAATAAAAATAATAATTTCTTATGAACTTAATAAATGTTGATCTTTTAATTCAAGTTTTGGCCCCTATCCACGGCCAGAATAACATTAAATTTTTTTTTTTTGTGTTTTTTCAAAATAAGGTTAAAATTTATATCAATTATATTAAGTTTCAACCCCTATTCGTGGTTGAAATGTAATATCTTATTAACTGTAAAATTAAAGAAATTTACAAACAAACATTAAATTTTTTTGGGAAAATATACATTATAATAAATTTAGATCAATTAATGGTATAATAAAAACATAACAAATCTAATTTTGATTTTATGTAAAAAGATATATGTATATATATATTTTTTAAATTAATTGTAAAACAAAAATAAATATTATCGACCCTAATGCCAATTAAAAAATCTTCTTTACCATTACGATACTTGGGGACCGATCACATAATAGGTAACACAGGGGGGGGGGGGGGGTAATTTGACCCGATTACATTTAGCCAAAATTAAATTATGGGCAAAAACTTTTTTGGTAGAAAATTCAACTTTTCGGTTGTAATTTAACATTTTTGTTAAAAATTCGTTTTTTTTGGTTGAAAATTAATTTTTGAAGCTGAAAATTTTACTGTTCCATTTCTTGTTGAAAGTTGGTGTTTTTTAATTGGAAATTCAAATATTTATTTAAAAATTCATGTATTTTGCAGAAATTTGGTCTATTTGGATTGAAATTTAAACTGCTTGGTAGAAAATGCCACTCTTTGGTTAAAAATTCGACTTTTGGGTTGAAAGTTACATTTTCTGTTAAAAATTCGTGTTTTTTTTTGGTTGAAAATTAACTTTTTAAACTGAAAATTTAAATGTTTCATTTTTTGTTGAAAGTTGGTATTTTTTTATTGAAAATTCAACTATTTGGTTAAAAATTCGAGTATTTTATTGAACACTGGTCTTTCTTTGTATGAAATTAATCTTCTTGGTTAAAAATTAATCTTCTTGTTTAAAAATTCATCTTTTTGAGTTGAAAATTCAAGTATTTTGGTAGAAAATTCAACTTTTCGGTTGTAATTTAACATTTTTGTTAAAAATTCAACTGGTTTGTACAGAATTCGTCTATTTGGATTAAAATTTGAACAGTTTTGTAGAAAATTCCACTCTTTGGTTAAAAATTCGACTTTTGGGTTAAAAGTTACATTTTCTGTTAAAAATTCGTTTTTGTTGTTGTTGAAAATTAACTTTTTAAACTGAAAATTTGACTGTTTCATTTTTTGTTGAAAGTTGGTATTTCTTAATTAAAAATTCAACTATTTGGTTAAAAATTCGAGTATTTTATTAAAAACTGGTCTTTTTTTGTATAAAATTAATCTTCTTGGTTAAAATTTCATCTTTTTTAGTTGAAAATTCAACTGTTTTGGAAGAAAATTCAACTTTTCGGTTCTAATTTAACATTTTTGTTAAAAATTCATGTATTTTGCAGAAATTTCGTCTATTTGGATTGAAATTTAAACAGTTTGGTAGAAAATTCCACTCTTTGGTTAAAAATTAGACTTTTGGGTTAAAGGTTACATTATCTGTTCAAAATTCATTTTTTTGTTACAAAATTAATTTTTTAAGCTGAAAATTTAACTGTTCCATTTTTTGTTGAAAATTGCTATTTTTTATTAAAAATTTAACTATTTGTTTAAAAATTCATGTATTTTGCAGAAATTTCATCTATTTGGATTGAAAATTAAACTGTTTGGTAGAAAATTCCACTCTTTGGTTGAACATTCGACTTTTGGGTTAAAAGTTACATTTTCTGTTAAAAATTCGTTTTTTTTTGGTTGAAAATTAATTATTTAATCCAAAAATTGACCTATTCCATTTTTTGTTTAAAGCTGGTCTTTTTTGGTTAAAAATTAATATATTTTGTTGAAAACTGGTCTTTTTTTGTATAAAATTAATCTTCTTGGTTAAAAATTCATCTTTTTGAGTCGAAAATTCAAGTATTTTGGTAGAAAATTCAACTTTTCGGTTGTAATTTAACATTTTTGTTAAAGATTCAACTGTTTTTTACAGAATTCGTCTATTTGGATTGAAATTGAAACAGTTTGGTAGAAAATTCCACTCTTTGGTTAAAAACTTGACTTTTGGGTTAAAAGTTACATTTTCTGTTAAAAATTCGTTTTTTTGGTTGAAAATTAATTTTTTAAACTGAAAATTTAACTGTTCCATTTTTTGTTGAAAGTTGGTATTTTTTATTGAAAATTCAACTATTTGTTTAAAAACTCATGTATTTTGTAGAAATTTCGTCTGTTTGGATTAAAATATAAACAGTTTGGTAGAAAATTCCACTCTTTGGTTAAAATTCGACTTTTGGGTTAAAAGTTACATTTTCTGTTAAAAATTAGTTTTTTTTGGTTGAAAATTATTCGTTTAATCTAAAAATTTACCTATTCCATTTTTTGTTCGAAGCTGGTCTTTTTTGGTTAAAAATTCAACTATTTGGTTAAAAATTCATGTATTTCGTTGAAAAGTGGTATTTTTTTTAAAAATTAATCATCTTGGTAAAAAATTCGACTGTTGGGTTGAAAATGAACTTTTTTTTGTTGAAGATTCATATTTTTGGGTTGAAAATTCCACAATTCAACTATTTGGTTCAAAATTCCTCTCTTTTGCTTGAATGTTCAACTATTTGGTTGCAAGTGGAGTCGTTTCGTTGATTTTTTTTTAAATTGAAAATTCAATTACTTGATTGAAAATTCATCTCTTTTGGTAAAAATCTAATCTTTTTTTGGTTCAAATTCAATTATTTTCTAGATTATTATTTCTATTAAAAAGAATTTATTCTTTTATTTTTATGAAAAATACTGAAATAAATAAAAAAACTAGCAGTATAAAAATACTATTCAATTATTTTGAATTCTTCTGAATTTTTATTACAAATAATAATTAAGTAGTTCACAAAATATCTTGTTTTTTAATCCGTTTATTAATAAAAATTAAATTTACATTAATTAAATTTTCAAATTAGTGAGTTTATCTGATCAATCAAGAATCACGATACAAAAATTTATTTCACAATTATGAAAATGAATTCTCATCCAATAATCCCCACCAAATATAATTAATTTCCTTAAAATTCACATGTCCAGAAGTTTTACTGGTTTAAAATATTCCCGCCGCCTCGCTAATCGATAATCGATAATCGATAGTCGAGTCTTATCACAAGAAGAAGAACTGTCAAATGTCGTCTGCATTTTTCGCATTTTCACTGTCTTCCGTTGACAAGGTCGGGTTTGTTTACGCCAAAAAAATGTAATAAACTGAATAGCATTTGTTTAAAAAATGCAAATTATTTCTTTCAATAGTGAAATTACTGAGATACTAAAATGTGCAAAGTTTGTCTTTATTGCATAAGCCAATCCCAGAAAGTGGTTTGGAAGAGAGAGGTTATGTCCTGTGAAATTTGCGAAAATCAAGTATTCACAGGATAAATTGTCTTCGTTTCCTTTTATCGTTATTTATTATTTAATACTAAAATTCAAAATGAGGCCTGGAGGAATGTTTGTTATTCATGAGTTCGGAAAAAGAATAAGAAGGTTGCTGGATGGTAATTACTCTTATCGAAAAATCCTGGTGCTCTTGGTAATTTCTGGAGCAATTCTTCTATATCTTGGACCTCCTTTTGCTCAGTGGCTTTTTTCGAGCAGTGGGCAACCCATAGAAGGTAATTTTCATTTTTCAAACAATATTTCATAGTTATAAATTTTGTACATAAGAAATTCATTTCTTTTTTGCTGGATTTTTAAATTTATATTTGAGATAGTGCAACGTAGAATGTCTCCAAGTTGAAATGTTTCACGTCTATACATCCTGAATTGGTATTTTTATTAATTTAAATATTTGGAAACACTTTACATTTGAAAGATATCTTTTTTGAAAATTAACTTTTTTGTTTTAGTTCAGAATTCATCTCGTTTTTTCTTTAAATTCTACTATTTGTTTCAAAACTTGTTATGTTTTCTTGAAATTTTAATTATTTTGTTAAAAAGTCATCATTTTTAATCGCAAATTCAAGTGTTTTGTTTAATATTCGTCTTTCTGGATAGAAAATTCGCCCTTTTGGATTGAAAAGTAATCTTTCTTGGTTAATAATGATTTTAAAAAATTCTACTAGTCGGTTAGAAATTTTCTATATTTTTTTGAAAGTTCCATTATTTTGTTGAAAATTCAACTATTTTGTTAAAAAGTCATTCTTTTTTGTCGCAAATTCAACTGTTTTGTTTAAAATTTGTCTTTCTGAGTAGAAAATTCGCCGTTTGGATTGAAAATTAATCTTTTTTGGTTGAAAATTCATCATTCTTGTTTAAAAATTCTATTCGGTTGAAAATTTTCTATATTTTGTTAATAATTTCATTATTTTCTTAAAAAAGTCATCATTTTTTTTCAAATTCAAGTGTTTTGTTTAACATTTATCTTTCTGGATAGAAAATTCGCCCTTTTGGATATGAAAAGTAATCTTTCTTGGTTCACAATGATATTTGTTGTTTTGGTTCACAATTCATCTCTTTTGTTTAAAAATTCTACTACTTGGTTAGAAAATTTCTATATTTTCTCGAAAGTTTCATTATTTTGTTGAAAATTCAACTATTTTATTAAAAAGTCATTCTTTTTTGTCGCAAATTCAACTGTTTTGTTTAGCATTCATCTTCCTCGATAGAAAATTCGCCCTTTTG
>CAKNYM010048646.1:0-26037 GCA_932195095.1 Andricus curvator
TATAGCAGAAAATGAAAAAATTAGTTACATTTATGTTTTTATTAAATTTTATTTATTGTGATATATATGCCCATCAGAGAGTATCTCTGAGGAAATAAAAACGTATACCGAAGAACACATGTACCATGACTATAAGCTTTATAGCTGCTGTCAAAGATAGTGGCATGTCCAAAAACAAAATTTATAAAATACTAAATTTAGAATCATTAATAGAAAAATTATTTATTATTTTCAGATGCACAATTTGTTTTTAATCAATGTTTTAATGTAATTTCAAAAATTTTAAGAGGTTATGTGAGTGTAGTGCCAATCACTGGTGACGGGGGGTGCCAACAACTGGGGTTAGAAGTGCCAAGCACTAAAATTTTGGGACTACATACTTATTTTTGACAATTTTTCAAGTTTTTGTCAACATTGAATAATAATTTAACATTTCAATGTATTCTTCATCAAATTTGGAGTGTAGGTATAATTATCACTATATAAGAATTCAATACTTTATGTGTTTATTTATTTCGTAAAGTATACATTTCCTCTTAAGGTGCCAATAACTGGTGCTCTTACCCTATACGATGAACAGAAACGAGCGTGAAGCGCGAGGTTCACATGATGATCAAACGAAATATCGAGCGCGAAGCGCGAGTGTCGTGATGAGAATGTGTTCCTTAAGGTCGATAGAACCTTAAGTAAATTAGTTCATCTTTTTATGTAAAACTGACATAATTAAACCAAAAGCAGGTCATAACGATGAAGCTTTAACAGAGTATTAGCCCGCGAAGCGTGCACTAGCGAGGACACGAAGTGTGAAAACCTAGACGACAAATGTGTCCGAGCGCGCAGCGCGAGGTGAATACATTATCGAGCGCGAAGCGCGAGATAAACATATAATCGAGCGCGAAGCGCGAGATGAATACCCAATCGAGCGCGAAGCGCGAGATCCAACAGGTGCGCGCCCTAGGCGCGCTGAAACTTGCGAGCGAAGCGAGCCGCGCGCGAAGCGCGCTATGAGAATGTGCCCGCGAAGCGGGCGGATTTTTTTTTTTTTTCGTATCGCTGATTTTTTTTATAGAATTAACCAATAATATCTTCCCGATTACTTTTTTCTATGATGCTATGAAAACTCTTTTCTATGTTATTTTGTAAACTTACAAGAATTAATAATAATTTAAACAAATTCAGAGTTTGGATATTCTTTAACAAATAGGCTAAATTTTTTATAGAATTAACTATGAATATCTTTTTGATGACTCTTTTCTATGTTGTTTTGTAAATTTACAAGAATTATTAATTATTTAAACAATTTCCATAAACAAATTCAGAATTTGGCTATTTTTCAACGAATAGGGTTAATTCATTTGTTTGGTGGAAAATTGAACTACTTTGATGAAAATTCAACTTCTTGGTTGAAAGTTGAACTAATTTTTTTTTAATTCATTTTTGGGTTGAAGATTTATTTTTTTAACTGAAAATGTAAGTTTTAAAAATTTTTTTAAATTTAAAATAATGTTATTAAATGAAAATTCAACTATTCCATTTTTATTTGAAAAATGATCTTCTTTCGTTTAAAAATTCATCGATTTGGTTAAAAATGTACGTATTTTGTTGAAAATTCAACGATTGCGTTAAAATTTATTTATTTTATTGAAAATTCATTCTTTTTGGTGGAAAATTCAAATATTTGGTTAAAAATGTTCGTATTTTGTTAAGAATTCGTCCTTTTTAGTAGAAAATAAATCTTCTTGGTTGAAAACTTATTTTTGGTTGGAAAGTCAACATTTTGGATGACATTTTTTTTCTTTATTGACTAAAAATTATTTCTTGGTTGAAAATTTCGAAATAAATTCACGAAAAAAAATTTAGTTTTCAGAAAAACTGTATGTAATTTATGCACGGTCCCTAATGAATTATAATTTAAACTTTAGAACCGGAAATATTTCGTGATAAATTATTATCTGGCACGAGAATTTTGGAAAATAATTTTAATTCTGATTACGAGAGGGGAATTAAAAATAAAATCCCTGTTAAAATTCAGAATTATAATGCTTTTCCAAACTTGCCTGTTTCAAATCAAAACCAAGAAGATTAAAAATTCATTTGTTTGGTGGAAAATTGAACTACTTTGTTGAAAATTCAACTTCTTGGTTGAAAGTTGAACTAATTTTTTCGAAATTCATTTTTGGGTTGAAAATTTATTTTTTTTACTGAAAATGTAACTGTTTTAGAATTTTTTTTTCAAATTTAAAATAATTTTATTAAATGAAAATTTAACTATTCCATTTTTAGTTAAAAAATGATCTTCTTTCGTTTAAAAATTCAACGATTTGGTTAAAAATGTACGTATTTTGTTGAAAATTCATTCTTTTTGGTAGAAAGTTAATATATTCTTGATTGAAAATTTAACGATTGCGTTAAAATTTATTTATTTTATTGAAAATTCATTCTTTTTCGTGGAAAATTCAAATATTTGGTTAAAAATGTTCGCAGTTTGTTAAGAATTCATCTTTTTTTTAGAAAATAAATCTTCTTGGTTGAAAATTTATTTTTGGTTGAAAAATCAACATTTTAGTTGAAATTTCTTTTCTTTATTGACAAAAAATATTTCTCGGTTGAAAATTTCGAAATGAATTCACGAAAAAAATTTAGTTTGCAAAAATTACGTAAGGATGGGGGGGGGGGAGGGGGGTACGCGTTTCAAAATTTCAGAAAAACTCTATGTAATTTATGCACGGTCCCTAATGAATTATAATTTAAAATTTAGAACCGGAAATATTTCGAGAATTTTGGAAAATAATTTTAATTCTGATTACGAGAGGAAAATTCTAAATAAAATACCTGTTAAAATCCAGAATTATAATTCTTTTCCAAAATTCCCTGTTTCAAATCAGAAATATTTTTAAATGTTTAGAAATCTTTTGAAATTTTTCAAAATCGTATGAAACATTTAAATCCTTTTAAATTGACCGGGAAAAATTAACAACTGGCCGAGGGAAAACCGGGAATTTATAATAATTTTCCAAATTCTTGTTTTTATCCAAGTTTCGAATTATTAATCCAAGTTGACATTTAAATTTAAAAAATCCTCAACCAAAAAAAAAGGTTTTAATTTTAAATAAAAATTTTAAAAACTGCGCCAAAAGTTTTTGACTCACATAGTAAAACAGATGGCGCCGCGCTCGTCCGGAAGTTACCGTCTGCTCTTAACCGACGCCTTCCCTTGTTTTTTCCACAAATCCTATCATTCCCGATTCTTCAAGACCACAAAAACCATCCCAAAAAACGAAAACCCTCACTGACAATCTCCAAATCCTTTTTTCTTGGTTATGAGACACTTCTCGCTTCAATTTCCAACACCAAAAAGAGTCATCCAACCCTCTTTAAATTCGTAACTGGTTATGCTCCCGGGTCGAGTTAGAAGGACGACTTGTGGGGGATTTCCGTTCGTTTGCGAGGTCAGAGAAGGCTGGCTGCGTTCGTCGGTGCTGCTGTTGAAAAACACGATGAAAATGGCGTGGACACCGCAAGAAGAAGGACTCAGGCAAATTTTGACGCTACTCCGGGAGTCTCAAAGTCCTAACACCGAGACTCAGCGAGCAGTTCAGCAAGTATCCTTTTAATCCATCGTCAATTTCCCATCTGGAAACCTTCAAAAAAGTGTGTACGTGATAACGCGCGCGAACTGTACGTCAGGCCGTTGCGGGGCCAAGGGCGTGCTTCTATTGACAAATTTTCTCGCTCGGGTGACTCTTTCCTCAACTCGAACCCATTTTTTAATTTCCGTGAAAATTTTCACCATTTTCTTTCGTGTGCTCCATTTTGGGTAAAAAGAAATAGCCGTGTTTTTTGCCAAATTCGAGCGATCGATGGACACGCATTACTTTTTTTTTGCTCGTGGAAACGACGAAATTCCGAGACTTGGGACGGTTTTGAATCTTCGATCGTACACGTCTAGCCCACGTGCACTAGTTTGAATCGTTCGACTTATGTTTAACAGACTATTTAACTTTTTTTCATGAATTTAGAGTTGGATTGCAATTTATGGTTTGTAAATTGTGAGTGATCTTTTTTTGAGCGAGGTGAAATTGCAGGGACTGTACTTTCCTGAGATGATAATATTTTTAACATGTTTTGTATACAAAGATAAAGATGTTGTCGGATTTTGCAATAATCGTACGGATATGAAAAAAATGTTTAGAATAATTTCGCTTTTAGAGAAGGTTTTCCTTAATTAATTTTGTAATAGAAACTCGAAGAGTTGAACAAATTTCCAGACTTCAACAGTTATCTTATATTCGTCTTGACGCAATTGAAGACCGAAGGTATTTTTTTCATTTACTTGAAATTTAAGGATTGGGCATCACTTTTTAAGCGTGATAAATATTGATACAAATTAATTTATTTTTTATATCACGAGATTGAGGACTTGAAAAAATTAAAACTTTATTTTTCAAAGGAACAAATGAAAATCTTGCAATACAATTGTATCTATAAATTGAAAAATAGGTGTAATTAAAAGGAGAAAATGTAGCACATATTTGGTAAGACAAAAGTCTTAAATATTAGGAATTATTTATGAAGTCTGCAGTATTTGTAGAAAAAGATAAAATAGATCATATTTGAGACATAACCTCATTCGTGCGTGTGGATGTCTCCGATAAGGTGAATATTTTTCAAGATGGCATCCATATCTCATTGTCCGTTAAATTTAAAAAACAGAAAAATTTATGGATGTTTCACAGGTAAACATAACCTCAATTGAATAATCTTCAAAATGGTTTATAAAATAGAGAAAAGTGGCAACATTGTCAAATATATACTTCACTTTTTTTTTGTTTTCACCTTTAAAAAAAAATTCCTCTTTTTTTCTCAGTGCTTTCAAAATATTTCGCCTTTTTCTTTTTTCGCTTAAATAGAACTGGTTGAATAGAGAATAATAAAAAAATCTGTTGTATTTTTCGTCCAGAATTCGTCCTTTTGGATAAAAAATCTACTATTTGGTTGAAAATTTCATGATTTAGTTGAAAACTCAAATATTTTCTTGAGTTACATTTTAGTTAAAAATTCAAATATTCTCTTTAGAAAGTCGTCTTTTTTAGTTGAAAATTCATCTTTTTTTATTGAAGGTTTAACTGTCTTCTAAAATATTCGTCTTTTTTAGTCGAAAATTCAACCGAGTTGTTGAAAATTCGTCATTCTGGGTAGATAACCCGTGTTTTTGAATTGAAAATTCATATTTTAATTGAAAGTTAATTCTTTTTAATTGAAAAGTCTACCATGATATTTTTGGTCTTCTAAAATATTCGTCATTTTGGCTTGAATATTCCACTATTTTGTTGCAAATTTAATTATTTTGTTGAAAATTAACTATTTTGTTACAAAGTCATGTTTTTTTGGCGAGTTTTTTGGTAGATAATCCGAATTTTTGGATTGTAAATTCAGCTTTTAGTAGAAAATTCATTTTTTGGTTGACAGTTAATTCTTTTTAATTGAAAAGTCTACCATGATATTTCTGGTGCTAAATTCCTCACTTTTGGTTACAAATTTCATTATTCAGTTGAAAACACAAATATTTTCTTGAGTCATCGTTTTTAGTTAAAAATTCAAATATTTTCTTTCAAAAGTCGTCTTTTTTAGTTGAAAATTAATCTTTTTTTATTGAAAATTTAACTGTCTTCTAAAATATTCGTCTTTTTTAGTCGAAAATTCAACTGATTTGTTGAAAATTCATCTTTTTGTAGAAAATTCATATTTTGATTGAAAGTTATTTCTTTTTAATTGAAAAGTCTACCATGATATTTTTGGTCCCAATTTCATTACTTTTGGTTAAAAATTTAATTATTTAGTTGAAAAATCCACTATTTTTTTGAGAGAAAGAAACATATTTTCTAGTTGAAAATTCATCTTGTTTGTTTGAAAATTCAACTATTTTGTTGCAAATGTAATATTTTTATTTGAAAATTTGACTCTTTGGATAGAAAATTTATCTTTGTTGGTTAAAAATTCAACTTTCTTCTAAAATATTCGTCTTTTGACTTCAAAATTAATCTATTTTGTTGAAAATTTAATTATTTTATTTAAACTTTTACTAGTTTGTTTAAAAGTTATTTTTTGGTTGAAAATTCATCTTTTTCCTAAAAGTTTCGTTTCTTTTTGACTTGAAAATTCAACTATTTTGTTGGAAATTTAATTATTTTGTTGAAAATTCAACTGTTTTGTTAAATATTCGTAATTTCGGATAGATAATCCGTCGTTTTGGATCGAAAATTCATCTTTTGGTAGAAAGTTTATTATCTTTAATTGAAAAGCCTACTATGATATTTTTTGGTCCTAAATTCATCACTTTTGGTTAAAAATATAATTATTTAGTTGAAGACCCAATCTATTTTCTTTAAAAAACCATATTTCCTCGTTGAAAATTAATCTTTTTTGTTTGAAAATTCGACTCTTTGGATAGAAAATTTATTTTTCTTGGTTGAAAATTCAACTGTCTTCTAAAAGATTCCTCTTTTTGGCTTGAAAATTCAAAAAAGTCTATAAGTCTTCAATAAAGTCTATAATCGATTGAAAATTTAATTATTTTGTTGAAAACTCATCTCTCTTAGTTGACAATTTAAGTATTTAAAAAAAAAGTATTCTATGATATTTTTGGTCCTAAATTCATCACTTGGTTAAAAATTTAATTATTTAGCTGAAAACTCAATCTATTTTCTTAAAAAAAAAACATCTTTTCTTGATGAAAATTAATCTTTTTTGTTTGAAAATTCGACTCTTTGGATAGACAATTTATTTTTCTTGGTTGAAAATTCAAATGTCTTCTAAAAGTTTCCTCTTTTTGGCTTGAAAATTCAACTATTTTGTCGGAAATTTAATTATTTCATTGAAAATTTAACTAGTTTGTTAAAAAGTCATATTTTTTAAATCGAAAATTCAACTGTTTGGTCGAATAGATAATCCGTTGTTTTTCATAGAAAATTCATCTTTTGGTTGAAAATTAATTCTTTTTAATTTTAAAGCCTACTATTCGATTGAAAATTTAATTATTTTGTTGTATTTTTTTAAAAAGTAATGTTTTTAGTCTTTTTGGCTTGAAAATTCAAATATTTGTTTAAAAATTTTATTATTTTGTGAAATTTCAACTATTTTGTGAAATAGTTATCTTTTTTGCTTGAAAATTCAACGGTTTCGTTGAACATTCATCATTTTGTATAGAGAATCTCGTTTTGGCTTGAAAAAGGATCTTTTGTGGTTAAAAGTTAATTCTTTTTAATTGAATAGTCTACTATCATATTTTTTTGTCCAGAATTCATCTCTTTTCGTTAAAAATTCTACTACTTGTTGGAAAATGCAAATATTTTTTTTTTTAGTCATCTTTTTTAGTTAAAATTTCATCTTTCTTCGTTGAAAATTGAACTCTTTTCTGAAAAACTGTCTTTTGGGATTGAAAGTTCTTACTATGTTGTTGGAAATTGTACTGTTTTGTTAAAAAGCCATCTTTTTTTGGTCGAAAATTCAACTGTTTTTTGTTGAACATTCCTCTTATTTGAGACATAACCTCATTCGCGTGTGTGGATGTCTCTGATAAGATGAATATTTTTCAAGATGGCATCCATATCTCATTGTCCGCTAAATTTAAAAACAGGAAAATTTGAATAGCATTAAAATTCACTCTTTCGCCTTTTTCTCGTTTTTTTCGCTTAAATGAAATACTTTTTTTTCACAATTTATCTCTTTTGGTTAAAAATTCTAGTATTTGGTTGGAAATTTAATTATTTAGTTGAAAATTTAACTATTTCTTTAAAAAGTCATCTTTTTTTTACTGGAAATTTATCTTTCTTGTTCGAGAATTCAACTATCTTCTAAAGGATTCGTCTTTTTGGCTTAAAAGTTCAACTATTTTGATGGAACTGTAGTTATTTTGTTGAAAATTCAACTATTTTGTTGAAAAGTTATCTTTTTTGCTCGAAATTCAACTGTTTTTTTAACAATTTGTCATTTTGGATAGATAATCCGTCCTTTTGGATTAAAAGTTCATCTTTTGGTTGAGAATTAATCTTTTATGGTAGAAATTTAATTCTTTTCAATTGAAAAGTCTACTATCACAATTTTGGTCCTGAATTCATCTCTTTTGCTTAAAATTTTTACTATTTAGTTGAAAATTCATCTATTTTGTTGAGAATTCGTGTATTGCTTGAAAGTTCAACTATTTCTTTAAAAATTCAATTTTTTGTTGGAAAATTCTTCTTTTTTTTTTGTGAATTAAGACTATTTGTTCGAAGATTCATCTTTCTTGATTGAAAATTCGATAATTTTGTTAAAGCTATTTCGGTTGAAAATTCAACTACTTCGTTAAAAATTCAACTTCTTTGTTGAAAATTAAACTATTTGGTGGAATGTTAATTTTTGTGTGTTGAAAAATGAACTTTCTTGCTTAAAAATTAAATCTTTTGTTGAAAATGCATCTTTTCGGGTTTAAAATTCATTTTTTGGTTGAAAACTTCACGATTTTGTTGAAAATGCAAAATATTTCGATTTGCAATCTTAGGAATATGGCATCTACATTAATGTTATTTAAAACAATTTATTCCCCTATTATTAAAAAATTTGAAAGAGAATCTACGTGTACTTTAAACAAAAAAGCTAAATCTATGATTGTTTTTACCTAAAATTATGTATTTTGACTTTTGTATTTTTTCTTTCGCTTTAGATAAAAGTTGTAATTTGGATTCAATCTTAATCAATGATGGCTTATTTTATTCCTAAAAAGTTTGTTAACAATTTGTTATATATACATTTTACTTGTGATAAAGATTGAATTAAAATTAGAATTACTATCAAAAGTGATAGAAAAAATTCCAAATACCTCATTTTTAAAATTAAATAATTTCAAATTAATTTTGTACGATTTTATGTATTTTATTTGAAAATGTCTAGTTTTTAAGGATATAAAATGAAACTTATTTAACTTGGCAGACTTCGTATTTTTAATTGTGTTAATATAAAATTCGGCTGAACGCATTTTTGTAGAAGTATTAATATTTTTCATGAGTGGAAAGTGATGACCTTAATTTAGAAGTTAAAAAATATCAAGTGAAAGTACTTGAAGAAAATTAAAAGAAAATTAGAAAACTTTATCCACCTCGAATATTTTACTTATTTTAAAAATGATCTGAATCTTCAAAAATGTTTTTGATTTCAAAAGATGAACCGACAAGATCCCTCAGTGGTTTAATATTAAAAAACAACGTGAAGGCCCACTACCACAAATTCCATCCCGATGTAACGAACTTCATAAAGCAAGAATGTTTATCGGCCGTGGGAGATCCTTCGCCTTTGATTCGAGCGACTGTTGGCATCCTCATTACAACTCTAGCATCAAAAGGTAAAAAAAAATATTTTCATAATTAATTTACTAAAATAGGGTGTCTAGCGTGTCCTGGAAATTCTTGAAAACATGGAAAAATCCTTGAATTTTGCTCATGGTCCTGGAATTTTTGTTCCCTTAAAGAAGAATTAGTTAACTCGTTTGTCTGCTGAACGAAAAAAGAATGTTCAACCCCTTTTTGGAAGGTGCATGTATATAATAATTCATAACTCTGCCATTTTTTATTTTATTTCTAATTTTTTGGTTTTGAAAGTAGAAAAACACGCCGTTTCAACAATTGTTCATTTTAACACGGTGAAAAATTACGAAGCTACAATCGGAAATGTTTCAGTTTCTTATTTATTCCCGAGTTTTTTCTACTTTAACAGCAATCTAATGACATTTTTTGAAATCTAATAATTAGGAATATTAATGGCCAGGGGAAATAAAAAATTAGTCAAGGAAAAATTATGGAATTTTGAAAATTAAGTTTGCGGCCATCCTGATATAATATTCTTGTTAGTAATTTATTTGCCTTGTATTTTTATTTCCTTTTTTCAGTTGCTTCCTCCTGGCGATTATATTTTTAGTTAAGAATTTTATTATTTGGTTGCAAATTCAGCAGTTTGATTAAAAAGTCTTTTTTTTTTTTAATATCTACTATTGCATTATTCATTGAGAGTTTATCTTTTTTGGTAGAAAATTCAATTATTTGGTTGAAGTTTGAACCACTTAATTAGAAAATAATTTTTTTTACGATTCTTTTTAGTTAAAAATTCATCTCTTTTGTTCAAAATGTAACTATTTTTTTGTTGAAAATTCATATTTTTGATTGAAAATTAAAATCTGTTTTGATTGAAATATCAACTATTACATTTTTCGTTGAAAATTCAACTAGTTGATTAAAAGTTGAATGCCTTCCTTGAAAATTTATTTTTTGGTTGTTGAGTATTCATAATTTTTGTTGCAAATTTATCTTTTTCATGAAAAATTTACTTTTTTGGTTGAAGACTTCCTTTTAGTTAAAAATTCATCTCTTTGGTTGAAAGTGAAACTATTTTTTTTATTCATGTATTTTGTTGCAAATTTGTCTTTTTGGATGAATTGAACTGTTTTAAATTGAAAATAAAAAACTGTTTTGATTGATATATCAACTATGTAATACATTTTTCGTTGAGAATTCAGATTTTTTGGTTGAAAATTCAACTATTTGGTTAAAAATGGAACTACTTTGTTAAATTAAGTTAATTTTAGTTGAAAATTCTTTTGTTGTTGAAAATTGATTTTTTTAAATCCAAAATTCAATTATTCCAGTTGACGATTCATTATTTTGGTTGAAAACTTATTTCATTTTAATAAAATATTAATTTTTCTAAATGAAAATGTAACCCATTTTTTAAAATTGAAAAACGATTTTTTTTTAAATTCACAATTTTATTACTTGGGTAAAAGTGGAACCACTTTGTTCATAATTTTTTTTTAAAGATCGCTTTTTTAGTTAAAAATTCATCTTTTTTGGTAGAAAACTAATCTTTTTGGCTGAAATTTCCTCTTTTTGGGTTAAAATGCAACTGTTTGTTGTGATAGTTTGTTTTTTTAATTTAGAATTATTTTTTTACCTCAAAATGTAACTTTTCTCGTTTCTGTTGAAAATTGATCTTATTTATTTGAAAACTCGTCTTTTTTGGCAAAAAAAACTAATCTTTTTGGTTGAAATTTCCTCTTTTTGGGTTAAAATGCAACTGTTTGTTGTGATAGTTTTTTAAAATTTTAAATTATGTTTTTACCTGAAAATGTAACTTTTCTCGTTTTTATTGAAAATTGATCTTTTTTTAGTAAAAAAAATCATCTTTTTTGGTAAAAAAAAATATCTTTTTGGTTGAAATTTCCTATTTTTGGGTTAAAATGCAACTGTTTTACAGAAAATTCGTCTGGCTTGAAAGTTCAACAATTTCGATGCATTTTTTTTCTTTCTTGGTCTTTTGCCTTTTGATTAGAAAATTTACCTTCTGGGTTGAGAGTTTGGTTAAAATATTAATTTTTCTCAAAGAAAACGTGACTATTCCATTGTTGTCGGAAAATTGCTTTTTTTAAATTGAAAATTTAATTACTTGGGTAAAAGTCGAACCACTTTGCTCAAGATTTATTTTTTGTTTGAAGGTACATCTCGTTAGTTGAAAAGTTAACTATTTTGTTGAATTTTTTTTATTTAAAATAAACTTTTTACCTGAAAATTTAGCTTTTTCGTTTTTAGTTGAAAATTGTTCTTTTTTTAGTTGAAAAGTCGTCTTTATTAGTAGAAAACTAATCTTTTTGGTTCAAATTTCTTCTTTTTTGGTTAAAATGTAACTGTTTACTTGAAATTTCCTCTTTTTTGTTTAAATTGCAATTTTTTCCTTGAAAATTCACAGTTTAGGGATGATCTTTTTTCTTTCTTGACTGAAAAAATCTTCTTTGTTCTGAAGATTTATTGTTTTTATTGAAAATTAAATAATTTTATAAAAAATTTGTCTTTTTGGTAAACAAATTAATATTCGCAGGTTGAAAATAATTTTCAACCTGCGTTGAAAGTTGACCTACTTTGTTCAAAATTCATTTTCTTGTCTGTAGATTCATCATTTTAACCACTTTGTTCAAGATTTATTTTTTGTTTGAAGGTTGATCTCGTTGTTCGAAAATTTAACTATTTTCTTAAAAATTTTTTATTTAAAATTAATTTTAACCTGAAAATGTAACTTTTTCTTTTTTATTTGAAAATTTTTCATTTTTTTTGTTTAAAAGTTGTCTTTATTAGTAGAAAACTAATCTTTTTGGTTCAAATTTCTTCTTTTTTGGTTAAAGTGTAACTGTTTACTTAAAATTTCTTGTTTTTTGTTAAAAATGCAATTTTTTCGTTAAAAATTCATATTTTAGGGATGATCTTTTTTCTTTCTTGACTGAAAAAATCTTATTCGTTCTGAAAATTCATTGTTCTGATTGAAAATTAAATCATTTTATTAAAAGTTTGTCTTTTTGGTAAAAAAATTAATATTCGCAGGTTGAAAATAATTTTCAACCTGCGTTGAAAGTTAACCTACTTTGTTCAAAATTCATTTTCTTGTCTGTAGATTCATCATTTTAGTTGAAAATTCAACTGTTTCGTTGATTTTTTTTGACTAGAAATTGATCTCTTTTTAGTTGGAAATTCAACTGCTTAGTTGAAAATTTGTTTTTTTTTTTTGTAGGAACTGCAGATTTTGAAGGTATATGAGCAATTTCACGACACTTTTTAGTTCCACTAGACCTGGAAAGGTACCTGGAAAACATGGAAAAATCCTGGATTTATTTTAAAAGAAATGCTAGACACTCTGACTAAAATACTTGTCTGATGGGGTATCTGATTGTGCATTTATTTTCAGGTGATTTAACCGCATGGCCGGAACTGCTTCCGGCATTGTGCACTATGCTGGATTCACAGGATTACAATGTGTGCGAAGGCGCATTTGGTGCACTTCAAAAAATCTGCGAGGACTCTGCCGAGCTTCTCGATTCGGACGCACTGAATCGGCCGCTCAATGTTTTAATCCCGAGATTTTTGCAATTCTTCCGACACAGCAGTCCCAAGATTAGATCGCACGCAATCGCGTGTGTGAATCAATTTATCATTCATCGGGTTCAGCCTCTGATGATTCATATAGACAGTTTCATCGAGAATCTCTTCCATTTGGCGACTGATGATGACCCTGATGTTAGGAAAAATGTTTGCAGGTGATGATCAATCTTTAGAAAAAGGGAAACCTTTCTTCGGCAATTCTGCCGTCCAAACTGGAAAAGCTACATAAGTGACATTTTTATGAAAAGGGGTTTTTGGTATCATTTTGGATTCGTAAAAGAAAGTTGCATCTGACTTGTTGTTGATTAAAGTTATTAATTATTGACAGGGTTGCTACATGTCAGGGAATTTAGGAACGTCAGGGTGTTAAAAAGTGGTCAGGGAATTTCATTTTCTTGGTAAAAAATGCTGTTTTGTTGAAAATTAATCTGTTTTGGTTGAAGATTCAAATATGTTGCTGAAAATTCGTCTTTTTGGTTTGAAATGAAAATATTTTTTGGTTGAGAATTGAACTACTTAATTGAAACTACTTTTTCAAAAAGTCTCTTTTTATTGTTACTGATTCATTGTTTTGGTTCAAAATTAATTTTTTAACTCAAAATTTAACTATTTCATGTTTGGTTGAAAACTTACCTTCTTTAACTGAAAAGTCGTCTTTTGGTGTATAATTAATGTTGTTAAAAATCAATTTTTTAGACTGAAACTATAACTATTTCATTTTTGATTAAAAATTTGTCTTTTTTAGTTGAAAATTTATGTATTTTGTTGAAAATTTGACGGGTATGGTAGAAAATTTAACTTTTTGGGAAAAAAATTCATTGGGGGGGGGGGGGGGAATTCAACTATTTTAGTAGAAAATTCATTTCTTTGATTGAAAATTTAACGGTTTTGTTGAAAATTCGTTTTATTTTGGTTAAAAACTCGTGTTTTTTGGGTTGAAAATTCAACTTATTTGTAAAACAAATCCATTTTTTTTTAACTGAAAATATAGCTATTTCATTTTTCATTGAAAATTTCTCGTTTTTAGTTGAAAATGTATGTATTTTGTTGAAAATTTCACGGGTATGGTAGAAAATGGAACTATTTGGAAAAAAATTCATTTTTATGGGGGGGCGGGGTGAAAATTCAACTATTTTAGTAGAAAATTGATTGATTTGATTGAAAATTTAACGGTTTTGTTGAAAATTCGTTTTCTTTTGGTTAAAAACTCGTGTTTTTTGGGTTGAAAATTCAAGTTTTTTGTAAAAAAATCATTTTGTTAAGCTTCACAATTCAGCGATTGTGTTGTAAATGAACTTCTTTGTTAAAAAATCATCTCATTGTTTAAAAACTGAACTATTTTGTGGAATTTTTTTTTTAATTAATTTTTTCAACTGAAAAGTTAACTGTCATTTTTGGTTAAAAAATTATCTTTTTTAATTGCAAATTCATGTTTTTTTTTAATTTGACTTTTATGGTAGAAACTTAATCTTCTTGTCGTGAAAATTATACTTCTTGGTGGGAAATTCAATTATTTGATTAAAAATTCTATTTTTTAGTTGAAGATTCTTCACATTAGTTGAAAATTCATTTCTTCCGTTGAATATTCAACTATTTTATAGAAAATTAAATTATTTTGGTAGAAAATTCATATTTCTAGGTTGAAAATTCAACTTTTTTATAGAAAATTCTTTTTTTAAGTTTCAAAATTCAAAAATTGTGTTGGAAATGAATTTTTAACAAAAAAATTCATGTAATTGGTTTAAAAGTTTAATATTTTGTTGAAAATTCTTTTTTTATATATAATTTTTTCAACTGAAAATGTAACTATGCCATTTTTGGTTAAAAACTTATTTCTTTAGTTGAAAGTTCATGTAGTTTGTTGAAAATTTGACGTTTATGGTAGAACCTTAATCTTCTTCTTTGAAAATTCATGTTTTTGGTGAAAAATTCAACTGTTTGGTTAAAATTTCAATTTTTTCGTTAAAAATTAATTTCTTTTTTGAAAATTCAATTATTTTGGTAGAAAATTCATATTTTTTAATTGAAAATTCAACTTTTTTGTAGACATTTTTTTTGCTTCAAATTTACACTATTAGGTTGGAAATGAACTTTTTTGTTAAAAATTCATTTCATTGGTTGACAATTTAACTATTATTTCGTTGAAAATTCTTTTTTTCTTTTGTTAAAATAAGTTTTTTCAACTGAAAATATAACTTCCGTTTTTGGTTGGAAATTTATCCTTTTTAGTTGAAAATCATGTATTTTGTTGAAAATCTTATTTTTATGGTAGAAACTTAATCTTCTTGGTTGAAAATTAATCTTTTTGGTGAAAAATTCCACTATTTGGTTAACACTTGAATTTTTTAGTTGAAGATTAATCTCTTCAGTTCGAAATTCATTTTTTTTTTTAATCGAAAATTCAACTTTTTTGTAGAAAATTCGTTTTTTTTTTGCTTGAAAATTCAACAATTAGGTTGGAAATTAACTTTTTTTTTAAATCATTTCATTGGTTGAACATGCATCTTTTTGTTGAAAAAAAATTTTTTCTGTTAAAAATTAATTTTTTTCACCTGAAAGTATAAATATTCCGTTTTTGGTTGGAAATTTTTATTTCTCAGTTGAAAATTGATACATTTTGTTGAAAATTCAATTATTTTGGTAGAAAATACATATTTTTTGCTTGAAAATTCGTTTTGTTTTGTTTCGAAATACAACAATTGGGTTGAAAATGAACTTTTCTGTTGAACGTTCATATTTTGGTGTCGAAATCTAAACTGTTATGTAGAACAGTCGTCTTTTTGCCTTATAAATTCAACCTTTTGTTGAAAAATCATCTTTTTTTTTGAAAACTGAACGGTTTGATTATAACTTTATCTATTATTTTGTGGAAAATGACATAAGATTGTTTTTATACCTGAAAGAAAAATGTATGACTTTTAGGAAAAATGAAAATTTGGTCACGGGAAAGTCGGGTAATTTCGAAATCCGGATTTTGTAGCAACTCTGATTAATATTTATTGCAAAAAACGACTGTTTAAAACTGAGGGAAGTCGAAAAAGTTGAGAAATACAATAAAAAAAAGATACGTAAAGCACTTTTGCGGGTCGCTAAATTGTTAAAAGGCATCTAATACATAATCAGAATACAAATAAAAAAGAACCTAAAGTACTGTCTTTTTTGCCTTGTATTTTCGGCTTTTCGCGACTAATAGAGACCCGCAAGTCCATTTTCTAATAGAAATTATTTGAAAAAAAGAACTTTTAGCGCAAAATATGAAAAAGTACATTGTTTTTACCCAAAAAGTGATCTAAATTAATAAAAAAAAATCTCTTTATTGCAGAGCACTCGTTATGTTGTTGGAAGTACGAATGGATCGTTTGATTCCCCACATGCATAGTATAATTGAATATATGCTTATGCGTACGCAAGACCCCGACGAGAATGTTGCATTAGAAGCCTGTGAATTTTGGCTCTCGTTGGCCGAACAGCCCATTTGCAAAGACGCCCTTGCACCGCATTTGCATACCCTCATTCCCATTTTGGTAAGTCATCTCAAGTATCAAAATAAATAAGAAAATTGCCATCTCATGAACCGAAATCTCAAAAGATTTTAAGATTTTAACAGGGTGACCAGCGACCTTGAAAACCTAGAAATGTCCTTGAATTTTTCACGAGAACCTTGCATTTTTTTTTCTTTTAAAACAGTTACTTTATTGACATGCAAAGAGTAATTTAAATCTTTTAGTCCATTGTGAAAGAAACATCTCGTTTAGAAGAAATCTTGGTACTGAAAAGTTTTTTATTTATCAAGATATGATTTATCTTTTGTTCATCACGAAATAAATAAAGAGATTTCAAGGCATTGTTTGTAGACTTACCAATTATTTTATAGATTGCAATTAACAGACTTTAATATTTTGAATAATTATTTGTTTTAAATTTCTTTTCTGCTAATATAGAATGTTGAAGTGTCCATTTGTTTGTGATATTCAACTTAGGAATTATAAAAATTATTAGTTGAAAATTTCGATGTTAATTCAGTTTCAGAATAATAAGCCGTGGTCATAAAACCGTTTTGTTGAGGGGTTGACCACTTGGTTTTTGAGGATACACCAGCTTTTAAAATGTTACAAAATATTTCTAAAGGTTTCAAAATATTTCGAAGATTTGAAAATATTTCAAAGGATTTTACAATGATTTCACGGATTTCAAAGATTTGACAACAATTTCACAAAGATTTTAAAACTTCAAAAAGATTTAAAGGATTTCAAAACATTTCAAAGATTTGAAATGACTTCAAAGGGTTTCAAAACATTTGAGAAGATTTCAAAAGATTTAAAATAATTCAATGATTTCAACAATCACAAAAGATTTTTAAGATTTTAAACTATTTTTGAAACTTCTAAGGCATTTTCAAGAGCTTTTATTTTTAAATATTTTAGAGATTTTTAAAAGACTAGAACATTGTGCACTAATTACCCTTTATTTAGAATAAAATCTACTAAGTGGAACTACTTTGTTACAGTTTAACGATTTTGTAACATTTTTAAAATTATTTTTGAACTGAAAATTTAACTATTCTATGTTTGGTTAAAAATTATCTTCTGCAGTTGAAAATTCAACTATTTGGTGGAAAATTCATGTATTTTATTAAAAATTAATCTTTTTGGTTCAATTTTGGTTTCATTAGTTTTTTTATTTAAACATAAATTTTTAACAGAAAGTTGAACTATATCATTTTTGTTGAAACATTAATCTTCTTCAGTTGAAAATTCAACTATTTGTTTGAAAACTTTTTTGTTTTTTGATTTTTTTTAATGTTTGAAAAATTTTGTTGAAGCTTTGTCTTTTGTGGTAGAATATTAATCTTCTTGGTGACTAATTCACCTTTTTGGTTGAAAATTCAACTATTAGGTTAAAAATTCCATTAAAAATTAAAATATTTGGCTGAAAATTCATGTATTTTTCTAAAAATTATTCTTTTTTGCTAGAAAATTAGTTTTTTATTGAAAATTAATTTTTCTTTTATTGAAAATTCGTGTTTTTATTGAAAATTAATTTTTTTAACTAAATTTTTTGGCGAATTTTTTTTTGATAGTCATTTAATCTTTTTGATAGAAAATTCATTTGTTTGGTTGAAGTTTTAACTATTTCGTTGAAACTTTATTTTATTTGCTTAAAAACTTATTTTTCTAAATGAAAATTAAATTATTTTATTTTTTGTTGAAAAATTATCTTTTTTATTTGAAAATTTCAGTGAAAATTAAAATGTTTGTTTGAAATCCATGTATTTTGTTAAAAATTATTCTTTTTTGGTAGAAATTTATTTTTTTTATATTGAAATTTAATTTTTTTAACAAAAAATTTAACTGTTCCATTTTTCGTCGACATTTTTTTTGATAGACATTTAATCTTTTTGGTTGAAAATTCATCCTTTTTAGTTTAAAATTCATCTATTTTGTAGAAAATTTGTCTTTTTTGGTAGCAATATAACCTTTTTGGTTGAAAATTCCATTAAAAATTAAAATATTTTGTTTAAAATTCACGTGTTTTGTTAAAAATTATTCTTTTTGGTCGAAAATTAATTTTTTTGGTTGAATTTTCATTTTTGTGGTTGAAAAGTAGTTTTTTTATTGAATATTAATTTTTTTTAACTATTCAATTTTTCGTCGAAATTTTTTTTTATGGACATTTAATCTTTTTAGTTGCAAATGCATCTGTTTGGTTAAAAATTTAACTATTTCTTTGGAAATTTATTTTATTTCGTTAAAAACTTATTTCTCTGACTTAAAATTAAACTGTTTTATTTTTTGTTGACAATTTATCTTTTTTAGTTGAGCATTCATCTATTTTTTTTTTTAATTTTGTCTTTTTTGGTAGCAATATAACTTTTTTGGTTGAAAATGGAACTATTTGGTTAAAAATTTATTTTTATGATTGGAACTGCATCATTTTAGTTAAAAGTTCATTTCTTTGGTTAAAAATCTAACAAATTTTGTTCAAAATTCTTTTTTTTGTTGATAATGAATTTTTTATCAATAATGTAGCTATTTTATTTTTGCTAGAAAATTGATCTTTTTCAGTTAAAGATTCACTTATTTTTTTGCAAACTCGTAATTCCCAAAAATTTGTTATTTATTTCAATAGTTTGAAGGGATTTCAAAGACTTTGGAATATTTTAGGGTATTTTAAGATTCCAAGGCATTTTCAAGAGACTTAAATCATTTCAAGGGATTTCCAAAGGTTTTAATAATTCTAAGGGATTTTAATATTTTAATGGATTTCGAAGAATTTATTCACACGAAGTGAGGAATTTCGTAATGTTTCAAAGATTTGAAGAGATTTCCAAATATTTTTTGCAATTCATATGGAATTCGCCCTGAATTCTTAATAATTAATCCTGAATTCACTTGATTGCTTTCTAAATTCAGCTTTATTTTTTTATGAATTTCATCGAATTCTTCTCATTTCCCATAAATTCCACTAAATTCGCTCAAATTTTACCGAAATCAATGGAATTTTTCGATTTTAAACATTATTTCCAATTTATTTGAATTCTTTTAAATTGGTTCGCAGTCATTAATCACTTTTTTGGTTATAAATTAGTAGGGGTTTCAAGATTTGAAGAGATTTGAAAGTATTTTTTGGAACTCACCCTGAATTCTTTTAAATTCTTTGGAATGTTCTTGACATTTTTTAGTTCACTTTAATTCTATTAAATTAACTCAATTCAACTTCATTCAATTGATTTTTTTTTAATTTGTTAAAGTTTTTATTTAATTGATCCTGAAGTATTTTAACCTCACCTAGAATTCTTAGCCATTCCATCATATTCTTTGGAATTCCCTTGAATTTTTCTAAGCTTATATCAAAGTTACTGAATTCAATTAAGTTTTTGCGTATTTTTAAATTGCTTTCAATTCATTTGAATTTTTTCAAATTCACCTTGAATTTTTATGAATTTCATCGGATTCTTCTCATTTACCTTAAATTCCCCTAAATTCATTCCAATTTCACGGAAACAGAATTTTTTTGATTTACAAATTTTTTTCCAATTATTTGGATTCTTTTGAATTTAACTTAAATTTCTTTGAAATCTTGTAAATTTTTCCTGAATTTGTAACCATTTGAGCGTGAAAAAGTACCCTATAAGCTTGACAAAAAGTTCCCTTTGATCCCTATATTTTATCCCATAGGGACTGTGAGGCCTGATTATAGGTAAACTCATATTTTGAACCTCTTTTCAGGTGAAAGGAATGAAGTACTCGGAAATCGACATTATCCTTTTGAAGGGGGACGTCGAGGAAGACGAAATGATTCCCGACAAGGAGGAGGACATCAGACCAAGATTCCACAAGTCGAAGACGCATCACTCACATGCCACGATGAGTAAACACATCGACGAGAACGGTGGATGCGGAGACGACAAATATCTCGATATGGAGGACGGAGGTGATGGAGGCGACGATGAGTCGACCCTGGAATGGAACTTGAGAAAATGTTCCGCAGCTGCCCTCGATATTATCGCCAGTGTCTTCCGCGACGATCTTCTGGGTGTGTTGGTACCAATTTTGAAGGAAACCCTTTTCCATCAGGACTGGGAGATCAAAGAGTCTGGGATTCTTGCACTTGGCGCTATCGCGGAAGGTTGCATGAGCGGAATGATTCCACACTTGTCGGAATTGATTCCCTATTTGATCAACTCGTTGAGTGACAAGAAAGCGTTGGTGCGATCGATTACTTGCTGGACGCTGAGCCGCTATGCCCACTGGGTATGCGCTCAACCTCATGACACATACTTGAAACCTTTAATGACGGAATTGCTCAAACGAATTTTGGATGGAAATAAGCGTGTGCAGGAGGCTGCATGTTCTGCTTTTGCCACTTTGGAGGAAGAAGCGTGCACTGAACTGGTTCCTTATCTTGGATTTATTCTTGAGACGCTTGTTTTCGCCTTTGGTGAGTGCTCAAAATCCAAATTTATTATGATCAGGGTTGCTACGTGACCCTGCGTTTCCCCCTTTTCGCGTTAAATGCATATACGGTATATTTGAAGTACGCGCAGGGCTCGGAACGGGTTACTTTTTTGATCCGCGGTTACTAAAAAGTTACTTATTTTACGAAAAGGTTACTTTTGGTTACATTTTTTGCGCTAAAGTACCTAAAGTACCCTATGTTCAAGATTTGGTCCCTATGGTACCCTATTTGCAGCCCATAATGGCTGCCACGCAGTCACTATTAGTCACTTTTTTTTCAAATCACTTTTTAGTTATTTTTTTAAGATAAAGCCACTATAGTCACTTTTCTTTGAATAAATAACTCGTGGGTTAATCACTATTCAATATGTATTCTATACCTATTTCTGAATTTTCTTGAATTATTTTGAAATATTTCAGGGTATTTTTAAAGATTCCAAAAAATAATGAATAGATTTCAATAACCTGAAGGGATTCTAAAGATTTTAAGGTCTTTTTAAAAATTCTAAGGTATTTTCAAGAGCTTTTAAAAGTTCCAAGGGATTTCAAAAGATTTAAAAGAATTTTACATATTTTAGAGGATTTTAAAAGATTCCAAGGAATTCTACTATTATTATCAATTTAAAGGGATTTCAAAGCGCTTGAAATATCAGGATGGCGACTTGATCGGGAAACCGGGAAATGACCTGGAATTTTATTGACCGGGAAATGACCGGGAACTTAATTTCAAATCCGGGAATTTACTTCTGATCATAGCAAAATTCAAGAAATATAATTTCACTTGGAACAGGGACTGTTTTACATGGAATGGGAATTTTTTAAAGGAATTATAATTCGGATTGAGAAAAAAGGAATTTTTAAAAATCCCTCTTTCAAGTCAGAATTCGTCACAATTTGAAAGTTCCCTCTTCTAAATTTTAGGTAATAAAAGTACTTCAAGCAGTTTTCAGAGTAGAAGTAGAATTTCAAAGAAGAAATATTTCTGAATTATAATAGAAATTTTTTTTACATTGTTCGTTGCGAATTCATCGTTTTTTAGTTAGAAATTCAACTACTGGGTTAAAAGCTAAACTTTCGTTAAAAATTAATTTATCTTTTTTTGATGAAAATTCAACTATTTGGTTGAAAATTGATATTTTTCATTTAATAATTTAACTATTTGTTTGAAAATGTATGTACTTTGTGGAAAATTCATATAATTTTGTAGACAATTAAACTTTATGGTTGACAATTCATCTTTTTGGCATAAAATTAAACTATTCCAGTTAAAGATTCATCATTTCAGTTGAAGATTCATCATTTTATTTGAAAATTCACCAGTTTGGTTGAAAATTAATTTCTTTAAACGAAAATTTAACTGTTCCATTCTGAGTTGAAAATTAAAATTTTCAAGTTCGGAATTCCACAATTTGGATAAAAATTTGTCTTTTTAATTGAAAATTTAACTATTCCGATGAAAATTCATGTATTTTGTTAAAAAGTCGATTTTTTTGTTGGTAAAAAATTATCTTATTTTTCTTTGAAAGTTAATCTTCTTGTTTAAAAATTCTTCTGTATTCCAGTCAAATATTTATCATTTTAGTTGAAAATTCATCTTTTAGGCTGGAAATAAAATTATTTGGTTGAAAGTTAAACTCTTTTGTTAAAAATTCATTTTTTTTTAGTTGAAAATCCATCGTTTTAATTAAAAATTCATTTCTTTGGTTGAAAAATGAGCTGTTTGATTGAAAATTTGTTTTTTCTTTGGATGTTTTTTGGTTGAAAATTATTTTTTTTTTTCAACTGAAAATGTAACTATTAATCCAGTTGAATATTTCATAATTTTAGTTCAAAATTCATGTCTTTGGTTGAACATTAATTTTTGACTAAAAATTTGATTATTCAATTTTTGGTTGAAAAATTATCTTTGTTAGTTGAAAATTCGTCTTTTTTGGTAGAAATTAATCTTCTTGGTTGAAAATTAATCTTTTTGGTCAAAAATTCAATTATTCTAGTTAATGATTCATCATTTCAGTTAAAAATTCATCTTTCTGGTTTGAAATTCAACTATTGCAGTTAAATATTTACAATTTTATTGGAAAATTCATCACTTTGTTTGAAAATATAACTATTATTTTGAAAGTTAGTTTTTGTTGTGGTTAAAAGTTAGCTTTTTTGTTGAAACTAATTTTTTTAACTGAAAATTTAACTTACTCCAATTGAAAATTCCGTAGCTGTTTAGTAAAAATTAATTTTTTGGTTTGAAAATTGAACTATTTCAGTTAAAGATTCATTGTTTTAGTTGAAAACTCTCATGTTTGGTTTACAAATAATTTTTTTAACTAAAAATGTTACTATTCCATTTTCGATTGAAAATTATTATTTTTTCAGTTCACAATTTAACTATTTGGTTGAAAATTTGTCTTCTTTTATTAAAACTTCAAACCTTTCTTTAAAAGTTAATGTATTTGGTTGAAAAATTGTATTTTTGGGTAGAAAATTAATCTTTATTTAAAATGTAATCTTTTTTAAAAATTCGTCTTTTTGGTTGGAAATTCGAGTGTTCCAGTTAAATATTCATCATTTTAGTGGAAAATTTAAGTCTTTTTTTCAAAATTCATTTATTTTGCAACGTTTTGCTCTGTTATGTTAAAAGATGTTTAGAACGAACGTCATGAATTAAAATAAATATTTGCGTTTTGCGGCAAATATAAATATGTTACTTTGAGTTGACCGCGAAAATTGAAAAACATGACCGGGAAAAACCGAGAAATGACCGGGAATTTGAAATCGTCCGCCGAATCGCCACCCTCAATATTTTTGGATAAAGAATTTTCTAGAATTTCGGAAGAAATGGAACGATTTTACAGGACCTGTAAGGTTCTAAGTTATTTTAAAAGATTTCTTGGTATTTTATAAGGTTTCCGACGATTTCAATTATTGTAAGGGGTTTTTAAAGCTCTCAAGGTATTTTAATAATTTTTCCAGTATTTCAGGAAATATCAGATTTTATAGAATGTCTCGAGATTTTATAATATTTTAGTGAATTCACCCTTAATTCTTATTAATTTGATGTGAATTCTTTTAATTCTTTAGAAGTCTTTTGAATTTTTTGAATTTTCTTGAATTCTTCTAATTCTACTTAATTCAATGGATTACATTTTTTTTTTAATTTCTGTTTACTTGATCCTGAGGATCACTTGATCAAATGATCAAAGTATTTGAAATATTTTAAGGTATTTTTTCAAATACAATATTGAAGGGTATTGTAAAAGATTGCCAGGCTTTTTCAAGGGGTTTAAAAAGTTTTAAGGGATTAAAAAAGGTATTGAACAATTTTAAGAAATTTTAAGATTCCTAAAAATTTTTTATTTATTTAATAGTTTGAAGGGATTTCAAAGTCTTTGAAATATTTTAGGGTATTTTAAAAGATTCCAATGCATTTTCAAGAGATTTAAACAATTTTAAGGGATTTTAAAAATTTGCATGCGGTTTTGAAGAATTTCGGAAGATATGGAAGAATTTTACAGGTCCTGTAAGGTTATAGGATATTTTAAAAGATTCTAAGGGATCTTATAAGATTTTCGAAGATTTCAATGACTTTTTGACATTTTAAGAGCTCTGAAGGTATTTTAATAAATTTTCCAGGATTTCAAAAAGTATCATCAGATTTCATGTAATATCATAATGGATTTCGAAGAATTTATTCACAAGAAGTGGGGGACCTCGTAGGGTTTCAAAGATTTCAAGAGATTTTCAAATATTTCTTGCAATTCATTTGGACTTCGCTCTGAATTATTATTAGTTTATCCTGAACTATTTTAAATTCTTTTGAATTCTTCTAAATTCACTCGATTCTACTCAATTCAGTGGATTTTTAAAAAGTTTTGGTTTAATTCATCTTGAAGTATTTAAAACTCACCTTAAATTCTTAGGCATTTCATCAAATTCTTCATATTCTTGAATTGTTTTGAATTCTCTCTAAATTCACTCAAATTTTATTGTAATCAATGGAATTTCTTTGATTTAAAATGTTGTTTTCCAATTCATTTGAATTGTTTTGTAGTCATTAGTCACTTTTTTGGTTAGAAATTAATGGGGTATCAAAGATTTGATGAGATTTCAAATTTTTTTTTTAATATATTCTGAATTCTTATTAATTTACCTTGAATTATTTTTAATTCTTTGGAATTCTCTTGAATTTTTGTAATTCACTTAAATTGTTCTAAATTTACTCAATTCTACCCAACCAGTGGATTTTGTTGAATTTTTAAAAGTTTTTATTTAATTGATGCTGAAATTTTTTAAGCCCGCCTTGAATTCTTAGGCATTTCATTAAATTCTTTTGAATTCCCTCGCATTTTTCTAAGCTCATTTCAAAGTTACTGAATTCAATGAAGTTTTTTCATATTTTAAAATTGTTTTCAATTCATTTGAATTTTTTAAAATCCATCTTGAATTTTTATGAATTTCATTCACTTTTTCTCGTTTACCTTAAATTCCCCAAAATTTATTCTAAGGAAATCAATGGAATTTTTTGATTGAAAATTTTTTTTCCAATATTGATTTGAATTTTTTAAAATTTAACTTGAAGTGTTTTGAAGTCTTATGAATTTATCCTGAATTTGTTACCCTTTGAGCGCGAAAAAAGTACCCTATGAGCGTGACAAAAAGTACCCTTTGGTCCCTATATTTTATCCCATAGGTACTATGAGGCCTGTTAATCACATTATTTAAGAACTTGTGAAAAATGTAAAAATTCAAATTTTTTCCAGTAAATTTGGCACTTTAGAGCCGAGAAAATTAGGCAATAACAATAAAATAATAGTTAGTTCCTATGTAAAATGTATAAAAAGGGCTATCAATTGAATGATTATGAATCCTGATAAAAATTACAATTTGTCTAAAATTGCTAGTTTTTAATTTAAAATTTAAATCTGTTTTGTTGAAATATCGAACTATGTATTATATTTTTCAATGAGAATTGATCTTCTTTGTTTGAAATTCGGTTAAAAGTTGAACAATTTTGGTTACAACTTTATTGTTTTGTTAAAAATTCATCATCTTAGTTGAAAATTCGTCTTTTTTGGTAGAAAATTAATATTCTTGATTGAAAATCACCCTTTTGTTTAAAATTACATAATTTTATT
>CAKNYM010048646.1:26137-41317 GCA_932195095.1 Andricus curvator
GTAGAAAATTAATATTCTTGATTGAAAATCACCCTCTTCTTTAAAAATACATAATTTTATTTAGAAATTCATCTTTTTGGTTCGAAATTGACCTGTTTTATTGAAAATTCGTCTTTTTTGGTTGAAGATTCCGCTCTTTTCATAAAATTAATATGGATTGTGAAAAGAGCGGAATCTTCAACCGAAAAAGACGAATAAATGAATTAATTCATTAATCGTATTATTTAAGAACTTGTGAAGAATGTAAAAATTCAAATTTTTTCAGTAAATTTGGCACTTTAGACTTTTAGAGCCGAGAAAATTAGGCAATAACAATAAAATAATAATTAGTTCCTGTGTAAAATGTATAAAAAGGGCTATCAATTGAATGATTATGAATCCTGATAAAAATTGCTAGTTCTTAATTTAAAATTTAAATCTTTTTTTGAAATATCGAACTATGTATTATATTTTTCGATGAGAATTTATCTTCTTTGTTTGAAATTCGGTTAAAAGTTGAACAATTTTTGTTACAACTTTATTGTTTTGTTAAAAATTCATCATTTTAGTTGAAAATTCGTCTTTTTTGGTAGAAAATTAATCTTCTTGATTGAAAATCACCCTCTTGTTTAAAAATACATAATTTTATTTACAAATTCATCTTTTTGGTTCGAAATTGACCTATTTTGTTGAAAATTCGTCTTTTTCGGTTGAAGATTCCGCTCTTTTCATAGAAAATTCAACTATTTGGTTGAAAGGTAAACTTTTTGTCAAAAATCCATATTTGCTGGTTGAAAATTTAACTGTTTTGTAAAAATTGGTCTTTTTGGCTTAAAAGCTCAACAATTTGGTTGAAAAATAACCTATTTTGTTGAAAAATCGTCTTCTTTGAATGAATTCTACTGTTTTTTTATATTAAATAAAATTCTTTTTTGGTTATCATAACAATATTACATTTTTCGTTAACAATTCATCTTTTTTAGTCAGAAAAATTCAATTATTTTGTTAAAAGTTAAACTTTAAAAAAATTGTATTTTGAACTAAAATAATGAATCTTCCATTTTTTTAACAAAGTAGTTTTAGTTTTTACGAATTTGTTGGATTTCGAACCGATAATACGAATTTTTTTACAAAACAGTTGAATTTTGAACCCAAAATGTGAATTTCCTGATTTTTCTGGAAATGTAAGATTTCCATTTTTGTTTGGTATGAAATTTCCACTTTTTTCATTAAAACTGCAATTGTATCGTTGAATTTGAACTTTTTCGTTGTAATATTATGTTTTTGGGTTCAAAAAGTAACTGTTTTAAAGAAAATTTATCTTTTCGCTTAAAACTTCAACAATATGTATAAAATTTTTTTTCTTTCTTGGATGTAAAATCTTTATTTGTTGAAAATTCGTCTTTTTTGTTAGAAAATTTGACTTCTGCGTTAAAATTTGAACTACTTTGTTGAAAATTCCTTTTTTTGTTTGTTGAAGATTCTTCATTTCAATTGAAAATTCATGTATTTTGTTGAAAATTCGTCTTCTTTGATAGAAAGTGGATCTTCTTTTTTGAAAATTCGATGCTTTGATTGAGAGTTCATCTTTTTGTTGACAATTTAACTGTTTTTGTTTGAAGCTTAATATTTTTTGTTTCATAATTCGACTATTTGTTTGAAAGTTTATTTTTGTAGGCAGGAAATTCGATAACTCGTCAATTTTCAATCAAATCTAATCATAAGAAGCTCATTACACACGGAATTGAACTCTCTTTGATTATATGAACAGAACAAAATTATTGGATATGAATTTTTTTGATATTTTTATTTTTTACCATAAGGTCAGAGTTTGAGGGTGTATAAGAAATATTACATATGACACTTGTTTTGGTTCCACTAGACTTACAATTTCTACTATTTTTCGTGAAAAGTATTTTTTCACTGTAAAAAAAAGGTATCTGGAAAAATTAATTTTTTTATCCTGGAAAACTTGTAAAATATCTCGTTTTTTTAAGAAACCCTAGATAGCCTTCAACGATTTTAAATTAAAGAATCAAAAATTGTGTTGATTAAAATCAAAATAGATAAAAATAAAAATATCTGGAATTGATACATCAGTTATTAAATAATTTCTGTAATTTTTAAAGGTAACAATTTTAGAGTTCTGAATTTTCATATTTAACGCTCAATTTTCTTGGTACTAATTGTACAATAAATTGTTATTAGTTTGCAAGCAATGTAATGTGCTGAAATTGAATTGAATTAACTAGATTTTTTTTAAGTTGTGAAAATTGTAGAAAAGTTATGGAATTTTTAAAACAGATCTCTGTAGCAACCCTCATAAATGCTTTTTACTCGGAAAATGTTTTAATCTTTAAAGAAATTAATTAATTTTACAGGCAAATATCAACACAAGAATCTGTTGATTCTTTACGATGCGATTGGGACTCTCGCTGATTCTGTGGGACATCATTTGAACAAGCCAGATTACATCAATTTGTTAATGCCACCCTTGATAAACAAGTGGAACGTTTTGAAAGATGAGGACAAGGATCTCTTTCCTCTACTTGAATGTCTTTCTTCCGTTGCTACAGCACTTCAATCTGGATTTTTACCCTACTGTGAACCAGTTTACAGGTAAATTATAAATAAATTTCCCGTTTTTTAAATAATTCCTGTTTTTCCTCTATTTTCAAAGAAAACTTCCCCTTTTTCTCGTTTTTTTCGCTTAAATGCAAACTGATTAACTGAATTGGTAGAGTCCCATAAAAATTCCAAATATTAAGTGGTTTAAAGTTCATTCTTTTGTTTGAAAAATCTAGTATTACATTGTTTGTTCAGAATACATCTCTTTTGGTTACAAATGCTACTATTTGGGTGGCAAATTCAGCTATTTTGTTGAAAAGTAATCTTTTTTGGTCCAAAATTAAAAAAATTAATTCGACTGTTTGGTTGAAAATTGAACTATTTGGTTAAAATTTCAACTATTTTGTTAAAAACACGTCTTTTCGGTCAATAATTCAATTGTTTTGTTGAACATTCGTCCTTTTAGATTGAAAATTCATCTTTGGTAAAGAAAGTCCTCTTGGTCAAACATTAATTTTTAAATTGAAAATTCAACTGTTTTGTTAAATAATTCGTCTTTTTTGGATATAAAATTTGTCCTTTTGGATTGAAAATTGGTAGAAGTCATCTTTCTTTATTGAAAATTCATCTTTCTTGGTTGAAAATTAAATTTTTTGTTAAAAAATCAACTGTCTTCTTTAAAGTTCGGCTTTCTGGCTTGAAAATTCAACTATTTTGTTGAAAATTTATCTCTCTTTGTTGAAAATTAACTTTTTTGTTAAAAATTCATGTTTTTGGATTTCAAAGTCAACGGTCTTCTAAAACATCCGACATTTTAGCTTGAAAATTTATCTCTGTTTTTAGTATATCTTTTTTGGTTAAGGATTCAACTATTTTGTGCAAAATTTGTCTTGTTTGATTTAGAAATTAAAATATTTCTGGGTTTAAATATCAAATATTACATTTTTCTTTACGAATTCATCTTTTTTTGTTAAAAATTCAACTGATTGGTTGAAAGTTGAACTACTTTGTTAAGAATTCGTTGTTTTTTTTTTTTGAAAATTATTTTTTAATTTAATATTTTAACTATTCTATTTTTGGTTGAAAATTCAACTACTTGGTTGAAAGTAGGACACGTTGTTAAATATTTATCTTTTTTGAAAAATAATTAATTAATTATTTATATATATTTAATTATATATATATATATATATATATATATACACGGAGAGAAATCTGTTGCGAGTATTGCATGGGAACGTACTATGCGGAAAGAGTAGCACGTGTGCTTTACGAAAATCGCCTCGAATCGTGCAATTCCGGTATGAGAATCTCTAGTTGGAATAACGCCGAAAAGCGATGCGAAGAAGGTCTGCATACCGATGCGCTGAACGCACTAATACTACCATACTGAAAACGCACGGAGTAGTCCGTGCGGAAATCGTATGGGTCCCGAGCGTTTTTAAGATTTTCGAACTGCGCATGCTTGCGGTTACCATAGGCGACAAGCGAACATATATATGTATACAGTCTGTACAGAATCAACCACAAACAACAGCACTGAACGCATCTACTTGTTGCCTATGGTAACCACAAGCATGCGCAGTCCGAAAATCTTAAAATCGCTCGGGACCAGTACTATTTTCGCACCGACAACTCCGTGCGTTTTCAGCATGGAAGTATTGGTGCGCTCAGCGCGTCAGTGCGCATGTCCTTTTCGCATTGGACACTTTGGTACTAAGGCAGCACGGTTACCGACCGATGATTGCAATCTTCTTTTACATTATCTGCATCGAACACTCGCTTGCGACAAGAGCAATAGCGTCCGATGCGATACTCGCAACAGATTTCTCTCCGTGTATATATATATATTATATATATAATTAATTAATAATGATTTTAACTATAATTTGGTTGGAGATTCATCTCTTGGCTTAACATTTAATTTTTGTTGTTGAAAATTTGACGTTTTTAGTTGAATTCAACTGTTTTTGATTTAAAATTAATATATTTTTTTGATTGAATTGTGAACTATTATATTTGTTTTTGAGAATTCACCTTTTTTGATTGAAAAATGAACTACTCTGTTAAATTTTGGTGTTGTTAAAGTGAATTTTTAAAACTAAAAATTAAATTATTTGGTTGAAAATTTGTCCTTTTTGGTTGAACTCTGCTGTTATTGATTAAAAATTAAAATAATTTTGGTTGATATATTATCAACTATTATATTTCTAGTTGAGAATTCATATTTTTTGGATGGAAAATTGATCGTTTTTGATAGAAAATTCTAATCTTTTTTGTCTGAAAATTTAAACATTTGGTTAAAAATTCATCTTTGTCAGTTGAAAAATCAACTATTTGGTTAAAAATTCTCTTCTTTTTGTTTGTTAAAGATTCACCTCTCGTTTAAAATTTCAGTATTATTTGGTTGAAAATTAATTTTTTTTGTTGAAAATTCATCTCTTTTGGTAGAAATTTCATCTTTTTGGTTAAACATTAATTTTTAATTGAAAAATTGCACTGTTTTGTTGCATTTTTCTTTTTTTATAGAGAATTCGTCCTTTTGGATTGAAAACTCATATTTTTATGTAGAATTCATCTTTCTTTATTGGAAATTCATATTTTCGGGATTCAGAGTCAACGGGTTTCTAAAATATCCGACTTCTGAGCTGGAAAATTTATCTCTATTGGTAGAAAATCTTTTTTGGTTGAAACTTCAACTATTTTGTGGAAAGTTTGTCGTTTTTGGTTAATTTAGCTGTTTTTGATTTAGAGATTAGAATCTTTTTTGACTCAAATATTAACTATTATCTTTTTCGTTACGAATTTATCTTTTTTGGTTTAAAATTCAGCTACTTGGTTGAAAGTTGAACTACTTTTGATTTGAAATAAAAATTTTTTTGGTTGAAATATATTACCTATTATATTTTTTGTTGAGAATTTATCTTTTTTGGAGTGAAAATGCAACTACGTGGTTAAAAATTGAACTACTTTGTTAAAAAATTAAATTTTTGTTGGTTGAAAATTAATTTTTAAACTGAAAGTTCAACTATTTGGTTGAAGATTCGTCCTTTTTGGGTGAAATCAACTGTTTCTGATTAATCATTAAAATCATCTTTTTTAGATTGATAATTCAGATTTTTTGGTAGAAAAGTCAATCTTTTTAGGTTGAAAATTCAACTATTTGGTTAAAAATTAATTTTGTCTGTATAAAGATTCATCTCGTTGGTTTGAAATTAATTATTTTGTTGTAAATCAATTTTGTTGTTAAAAATTCATCTCTTTGTAGAAATTTCATCTTTTTGGTTGAAAATACAACTGACTAAAAATTAATCTTTTTTTGGTTGAAAATTCAACTATTTTGTTGAAATCTTACGAATTTAAAGATTGTATATTGAATTTAGTACGGTACATTCATTAATTTTATTTAAAAGAATTTATTCCCCTATTTTCGTGAAAAATCACCCTATTTCTCCCGTTTTGAGATCATTTTGGGCTGTGAAGTCTTTATTTTAAATAATTAATAAAATATTTTAAATCTTTTTTAGGAGATGCGTATCTCTTGTGGAGCAGACGCTAAACCAACACATCGCAAACACACAAAGTCCAGAGCAATTCGAAGCTCCAGATAAAGATTTCATGATTGTTGCACTCGATCTTCTCAGCGGATTGGCGGAAGGACTAAATGGTCACATGGAACGACTCGTTGTAAACAGCAACATCATGCAACTATTGTTTCAATGTATGCAAGATCCGATGCCGGAAGTGAGACAAAGTAGCTTTGCACTTTTGGGTGATCTCACGAAAGCTTGTTTCCAACATGTTTTACCCTGCATACGTAAGTAGATTATGATTATAATTCAGGGTGGCCACAGGTCAGGGAAAACCTGAAAATCCTAAAGTACCCTATTTTCAAGATTTGGTCCCTATAGTACCCCATTTACAGCTCATAATGGATATTTAAAAAAATAGCAAAAATCAGGGAATTTCTGTAAGAAATAACTGTAGAAAATAATCAGGGATGCCACACACAGTCACTATTGATCACTTTTTTTTTCTCAAATCACTTTTTAGTCTCTTTTAAAATGAAAAGATCACATTAGACACTTTTCTTTCAATAAATTAATTTATGTGCTAATCACTATTCAATTCAGGTGTATACCTATTTCTGAATTGTCTTGAATTCTTTTGAAATATTTCAGGGTATTTTTGAAGATTCCGAGAAATTTTTAATATATTTCAATAGTTTGAAGGGAATTTCAAGATTTTAGTGTATTTTTAAAACTTTCTAAGGCATTTTAAAGAGCTTTTAATTTGAAATATTTTGGGAAATTTTTTAATAATTTCATTAATTTGAAGGGATTTCACAGCCAGGGTGTCCAGCGACCTTGAAAAACCTTGAAAACCTGGAATTCTCCTTGATTTTTTTTAAAACCTTGAAAACCTGGAAACCTCCTTGAATTTTTCACGAGAACCTTGAATTTGAATTTTTTTTTGCTTTCAAAACAGTTATTTTACTGAAATGTGAAGAGTAATTAAAATCTTTTAGTCTATTTTGAAAGAAAAATATTGTTTAGAAGAAATATTGATACTGAAAAGTTTTTTATTTATCAAGATATAATTTATCTTTTGTTCATTACAGAATAAATAGATTTCGAGGCACTTTTTCTAAACTGGTGCCAATTATTTTCTAGATTACAATTAACAGACTTTAATATTGTGAATAATTCTATAAGTTTTTTATTTCTTCTGCGCTAATACAGAATGTTAATGTATACATTTTTTGTGATATTCAATTTACAAATTATAAAATATAAAATTATTATTTTTATTATTAAAAAAAAATTATTATTATATTATAAAATATAAAATTATAAAATATAAAATTTAATAAAGATTTTAAAGAAAACAAGAATTTCAAAGATTTCAAAAAGGGTACAGTACACCAGATTTCAAAGATTTTAAACGATTTCAATTTTTTTTAGAAGATTTAAAATTATTTCACAAATATTTCAAAGAATTAATAAGGATTTCAAAACATTTCGAAGATTTTAAACGATTTCAACATTTTTTAGAAGATTTCAAAATATTTCACAAAGATTTGAAATATTTTAAATGATTTTAAATGAATATAAAGATTTCATAAAGATTTCACAAATATTTCAAAGATTTCATAAAAAATGTATTAAAGATTTTTAAAAAATACAAGAATTTCAAAGATTTCAAAAAGGTGTACACCAGATTTCGAAGATTTCACAAATTTTCAAATATTACAATGATTTCAAACAAATACGAAAGATTTTAGAAAGAATTCATAAGGATTTCAACTGATTTCAAGTATTTCAAAGATTTCAAAAAGGGTACAGTACACCAGATTTCAAAGATTTGAAAATATTTCAAAGATTTTAAAGGATTTCAACATGTTTCAGATGATTTAAAAATATTTCACAAGGATTTTAAATATTTCAATGATTTCAAACGAATACAAAATATTTCACAAATATTTCAAAGATTCTATACAAAATTTATTAAAGATTTTTAAAAAATACAAGAATTTCAAAGATTTCAACAAGGTACACCAGATTTCAAAGATATAAAAAAATGTCAAAGATTTTAAACGATTTCAAATTTGTTTAGAAGATTAACAAATATTTCACAAATATTTCAAAGAATTAATAAGGATTTCAAAACAGTTCGAAGATTTTAAACGATTTCAACATTTTTTAGAAGATTTCAAAATATTTCACAAAGATTTGAAATATTTCAAATGATTTTAAATGAATATAAAGATTTCAGAAAGATTTCACAAATATTTCAAAGATTTCATAAAAAATGTATTAAAGATTTTTAAAAAATACAAGAATTTCAAAGATTTCAAAAAGGTATACACCAGATTTCGAAGATTTCACTAATTTTCAAATATTACAATGATTTCAAACAAATACGAAAGATTTTACAAAGAATTCATAAGGATTTCAACTGATTTCAAAGATTTCAAAAAGGGTACAGTACACCAGATTTCAAAGATTTGAAAGGATTTCAACATGTTTCAGATGATTTAAAAATATTTCACAAGGATTTTAAATATTTCAATGATTTCAAACGAATACAAAATATTTCACAAATATTTCAAAGATTCTATACAAAATTTATTAAAGATTTTTAAAAAATACAAGAATTTCAAAGATTTCAAAAAGGTACACCAGATTTCAAAGATATAAAAAAATGTCAAAGATTTTAATCGATTTCAAATTTTTTTAGAAGATTTAAAAATATTTCACAAATATTTCAAACAATTAATAAGGATTTCAAAATATTTCAAAAAATATCGAAGATTTTAAACGATTTCAACATTTTTTAGAAGATTTCAAAAGATTTCACAAATATTTCAAAGAATTAATAAGGATTTCAAAATATTTAGAAGATTTGAAATATTTCAAATGATTTTAAATGAATATAAAGATTTCACAAATATTTCAAAGATTTCATAAAAATGTATGACAGATTTTTAAAATTCACCAGATATCAAAGATTCACCAGATATCAAAGATTTCAAAGATTTTAAACGATTTCAAATTTTTTTAGAAAATTTCAAAAGATTTCACAAATATTTCAAAGAATTAATAAGGATTTCAAAAGATTTCAAGATTTTAAACGATTTCGACATTTTTCTAAAGATTTCACAAAGATTTTAAACATTTCATTGAGTTTAAATGAATACAAAAGATTTCAGAAAGATTTTACAAATATTTCAAAGAATTTATAAGGATTTCAAAAGATTTCAAGAATTTCAAAGATTTCAAAACATTAAAAAGATTTTAAACTATTTCCAAATTTTTTAGAAGATTTCATAAGATTTCACAAAGATTTTAAAATTTTTCAATGATTTCAAACGAATAAAAAAGATTTCAGAAATATTTCACAAATATTCTAAAGAATTCATGAGGATTTCAAAAGATTCAAAGAATTTCAACAAAAGACACTAAATTTCATAACATTGCAAACATTTTAAACGATTTCAAAAGGTTTCCACATATTTTAGAAGATTTGAAAAGATTTCAGTGATTTCAAACGAACACAAAAGATTTCACAAACAAGGAATAATTCCACAAATATTTCATAGATTTCATAATGATTTCAAAAGCTTTCTTTAAAAACTGTTGGCCGATAAAAAATGAAATGGCTCATTTTTTGCATGTATAAAAAACGGTTATTTCATTATTTGATGTAAAAAAAGGATTTTCTTTCTAAGAATCGCTGGACACCCTGACAGCGTTTGAAATATTTATGGATAAAGAATTTTCTAAAATTTTTAAGATATGGAACGATTTTACAGGACATACAAGGTTTTAAGATATTTTCAAAGAGTTCACGTTATTTTATTAGATTTCCGAGGATTTCAATTATTTTAGGGGATTTTATAATATTTTAGTGTATTTTAAAGAATTTATTTTCGAGAAGTGAGGTATTTCGTAGGGTTTCAAAGATTTGAAGAGATTTGGAATTCACCCTGAATTTTTATTAATTTATCCTTAATTCTTTGAAATTTTCTTGAATTTTATGAATTCTTCTAAATTTACTCATTTCTACTTAATTCAATGGATTTTTTTGAATTTTTAAAAGTTTTTATTGAATCGATCCTGAGGATCAATTGATAAAATGATCAAAGGATTTGAAATATTTTAGGAAATTTTAAAAGATTCCCAGAACTTTTTTTTATTTATTTCAACACTTTGAAGGAATTTCAAAGAATTTGAAATATTTGAGGTGTTTTAAAAGATTCCAAGGCATTTTAAAGAGATTTGAACAATTTCAAGGGATTTCCGAGTGTTTAAAAAATTTTAAGGGATTTAAAAAAATTTGCATGCAGTTTTAAAGAATTTCGGAAGATATGGACGGTTATAGGATATTTTAAAATATTCCAAAGGATTTTATAAGATTTCCGAGGATTTCTGTAAATATCAAATTTCATAGAACTTGGCGGGATTTTATGATATTTTAATGGATTTCAAAGAATTTATTCACAAGAAGTGGGGAATTTTGTAAGGTTTCAAAGATTTCAAGAGATTTTTAAATATGTTTTGCAATTCATTTGAAATTCGACCTGAATTCTTCTAATTTATATACTGAGGATTTTAAAATCCTTTTGAATTCTTGTAAATTCACACAATTTTACTCAATTCAGTAAAAGTTTCAAAAGTTTTTGTTTTATTTATCTTGACGTCTTTAAAGTTCACCTTAAATTCTTAGGCATTTCATCAAATTCTTTTAAATTCTCTTTAATTTTTCTAAACTCATTTCAATCTTACTCAATTCGAATGAATTTTTTTCATATTTTTGAATTGTTTTTAATTCCCCTTTTTTTGAATTAAGCTTTATTTTTTTATGAATTTCATCGAGTTCTTATTTCCCTTAAATTTCTCTAAATTTTATAGTAGTCAATGGAATTTTTTCAATTTTTTCCCAATTCATTTGAATTTAACTTGAATTGTTTTGTGGTCATGAGTCACTTTTTTGTTAGAAATTAGTAGGGTTTCAAAGATTTGAATCTTGTTTTGGAATTCACATTTAATTTATTTAAATTCTTTGGAATTCTCTTGAATTTTTTTAATTTACTTGAATTCTTCTAAATTCCTCAATTCTATTTAATTCAATTGATTTTTTCGAACACCGTGAATTTTTATGAATTTCATCGAATTCTTCTCTTTTACCTTAAATTCTTCTAAATTCATTCCAATTTTACGGAAATCAATGGAATTTTTTTGACTTTAAAAATTGTTTCTAATTCATTCCAATTCTTTGGAATTTAACTTGAATTGTTTTGAAGTCTTATAAATTTATCCTGAATTTTTTACCCTTTGAGCGCGAAAAAAGTACCATATGAGCGTGACGAAAAGTACCCTGTGGTCCGTATATTTTATCCCATAGAGACTGTGAGGCCTGGGATTTAAAAAAAAACTATAAGTCAGGTGAATTTCTGTTACATTTTAGTCACTTTTCTTTCATAAATTAACTCATGGATTTATTTTGAATAATTTCAAGGTATTTTAATAGATTCCCATAAATTAACAGATTTCAGTAATTTGAAAGGATTCCAACGGATTTTTTAAATAGATTTTAGCGTATTTTTAAAACTTCCAAGGAATTTTCAAGAGCCTTACACAATTTCAAAGAGTTTCAAAAGATTTCAAAGGTTCGAAATATTTTAGGGTATATTAAAAGATTGGAAGAAATTTTGGAACAGATTTCAATAATTTGAAGTTAATCCAAAGGATTTGAAAGATTTTATATTTTTTAAATATCCAAGAAATTTTAAAGAGCTTTAAAAAGTTTTAAGGGGTTTCGAAAAATTCCATGGGGTTTTAAAGAATTTCGTACAATTTCGGAAGGTATGGAACGATTGTATAGGATCTATAATGTTTTAGAATATTTTTGAATATTCCAAGGGATTTTATTAGATTTCCGAGGATTTAAATGATTTTGAGGGATAGTTAACGGAATTTTATCGGTCAGGGAAAAGTGAGGGATTTTGAAAAAAAAAATAAGTCAGTGAATTTATGTCACTGTAGTCCCCTTTTTTTAAGTGAAGTAATCACTCTAGTCTCATTTCTTTCAATAAATTAACCCATGCAATTGTTTGGAACAATTTTAGGGTATTTCAATTTGAAGAGATTTCAAAGGATTTGGTAAAATTAATTTTTTAAACTGGGAATTTAACTATACCAGTTTTCGTTGAAAATTTATCTTTTTTATTTGAAAACTCAAGTATTTTGTTGAAATTTCGTTTTTTTTTCTGGTAGAAAATTAATGATTTTGGTTGAAAATTTAACTTCTTTGTTAAAAATTCATTTTTTTGTTAGTTGAAAATTCGTCTCGTTGTTTGAAAGTTTTTAACTGAAAACATAAAAGTTGGTTGAAAATTGTTCTTTTTTTAGTTAAAAATTCATAGTTATTAGTAGAAAACTAATCTTTGTGGTAGAAATATTCACTCTTTTTTCATTAAAACTGCAACTGTTTTTTTTTAAATAAACTTTTTTGTTGAAATATCATATTTTCGGGTTGAAAATACAACGTTTTTAGAGAACAAGTGTTTTGGTTTGAAAGTTCAACAGTTTGGATGAATTTTTTTTCCTTCTTGACTGAAAATTTTTTATTTGTTGAAAATCGTCTTTTTGGATAGAAAATTTAACTTCTGCGTTGAAAGTTGAACTAATTTGTTAAAAATTCTTTTTTTTTTGTTGAAGATTCTTCATTTTAATTGAAAGTTCATCTCTGTGGTTGAAATTTCGTTTTTTTGTTCATTTCAAACTTACTGAATTCAATGAATTTTTGTCATATTTTTGAATTATTTTCAAGTCCCTTAACTTTTTTAAATTTGTCATTAATTTTTATGAATTTCATCGAATTCTTCTCATTTTCCTTCAATTTCTCTAAATACAGACCAATTTTACTAAATTCAAAGGAATTTTTAAAACTTTTGCTAATTTGAATTATTTTAAATTTAACTTGAATTGTTTTGAAGTCATTTTTACAGGTGAAAAAAAATTAAAATGTTCTTTATTCTACTTATATAAGATTCTATATTAAAAATGTTAGAGGTTTCGCGGCCGCCAGAGTTGAGTAGTAACTTGTTACAAGTAACTATGTTACTGAGAAGTTACGTTATTTGTAACTTTTCGAGTAACTTCGTTACTATCAAAAAAAGTAACTTGTAACGTAACTTAGTTACGATTTTTTCGGTATCTTGGAACTTTAATTTTATTTAGTTTGAAATTACTTTATGTTTTTGTATATCTCCTATTAAGGGCATGCTCTACGGTGACCACGTGACCAAACCAGTCCTCGGTTATGAAATTTTTTTTTGGTGTTCACCATGTCCAAACGCAATGATATATCGCTCTCAAAATTTGGAATATAGGAAATGAGACAATAAATTGCGTTTGTATAATTAGTTTCAGTAATAATTTTGAAAAAAATTATCCATGTGAAAAATAATGTGTACAATTTCATAACCTAGCTTGGTCATGTGATCTCTACTTTACCGACGTGGAAAGCTTCTTTTTTTCTCCGCTAGAAATTGCTAAAAATGCTCCAAAAATAATGACAGGTTACGGAGGTTACGTGTGTGCAGATACTTATTTTTTGATTTGCAGCAAATGTGCAAATGTTATTGTTTATATTGATTTTTTTAAATTTTTAGACGATTTAGTCCAAAATTTGTGTCAGTTATCGACATACGCGAATCAAAAAATCTGAAATGCATCAAACCAAACATTACCTGCAAAGTGCTCGACTCGAGTGGTAATATCCTATTTTATTAATTTATAAATAAAATTTCTTTGAAATTATAAACATATTGATGTATACAAACGTTCTTTAGTGCTTTTTATTTAATCGTTCAAACTCTAAACACGATATTTCAATCCGTGTGGACGTAGTGACCACCAAAAAAAAATGAAAATAATATTACACATTTATTTTTTACATGAATAATTTTTTTCAAAATTATTACTCAAACTAAATATACAAACGCAATTTATTGTCCCATTTCCTATATTCCAAATTTTGAGAGCGATATATCATTGCGTTTGGACATGGTGAACACCAAAAAAAAATTTCATAACCAAGGACTGGTTTGGTCACGTGATCACCGAAGAGCATGCCCTTAAGGGAGTTTATGGGTCAGTTATGGGTAGAAAATTAAGCTCTTTTGGTTGAGGATTACGCTATCCTATCTTTGAAAGTTGGTATTCCTCGTTTAGTTACCGTTACCGTTACTTAGTTAACCATAAGGCGATCTCATCGACGATGGGCGATCTGTGTTGATTTGAACTCGAGATGTTTGTTTTCATAAGAAGCTTAGTGGAAATATATGCATTTATACTTCGGTATATATACGATTCCTTTCACGCATTTTTTAAAAATAAGGCTTTTAATTAACATTTTAAATATTTTATTCATATTTTGAAAGACTCATTTTCGATTTAACGTTTTAGTCATAGTTCATTTATATTTCAAAATGTTTGAAACTTTCGAAATTTTGAGTACCATTTATTTTTAAATGTGTTTGGATTTTTTATAATAAATTTTGTTAATTTTTGTATTTAAAAACCAACTTTACATTTTTGTTTAACTTTTCAGAAGGACCTTGGCCTTTTTTCAATGAATAGGATAAATTAGTTTAGGGTATCAAGAAAGAATGTATTTCCAATAATTCGTTTCTACGATAGCTTGCAAATATATAATAATTATTAATTATTTTAAAAATTTTCATAAACTTATTTAGAGTTTGGCTATTTTCAAGGAATAGGTACAGTTTGTTTACAAAGTCAACTAAGAATGTCTTTCTGATGAAACTTTTCTATGTTGCTTCGTAAATTTACAATAATTATTAATGATTGAAACAATTTGCATAAACAAAGAGTTTGGCTATTTTTCAACGAATACGGTAAATTTCTTTTACAGAATTCACTAAGAATATCCTTCCGATGACTCTTTTCTATGAAGCTTTGCAAACTTACAAGAATTATCAATTATTTCAACAAATTAAGAGTTTGGCCACTTTCCATCGAATAAGCGCAATTTGTTTACGGAATCACCAATAATGTATTGCCAATAACTCTTTTCTACGATACTTTGCACAGTTACAATAAT